>CM023456.1:122709400-122798873 GCA_013339765.2 Haemaphysalis longicornis
AAAAGAAAAAAAAAAGTAAAAACGAACACCATTTATGAAAAAAGTAAGAACCCGAAGAAAGTGGGACAGACGAAGCAGTGAGCTTGGCGCGCATATTCTTGACAAGAAAATCCAGTTAAGCTAAATGCTGTCTAGCACGGCAGACGGCCTGATTCAGGATGAATGAGTGCAACGCACTGCAAAGATCCCCGTGGCAGAATCCCAGTTCCTTCGCCCCGAATGACAAAATAACTGTAGCAGACAGCGGGAGGTTTAGCCGGCTGCATTTACTTTCTAGGTATCTTCGTCTTATCGAGGAGAACCGTCGGCAGGAGAAGAAGAAATGGTCGATTGTTTCCGTTCTTCGCAAAAGGCGCATAACGGCGACAGGGCCAGATTAGAGCGGTGCAAGTAATAATTTAAATTTGGCACGCGACAGCGAAAAGCTATGAGGGTTACTTCACAAGCTCGCGACTGGCTTATGCTGCACTTCCATCAATACCGGAGGTGCTCGAGCTCCGAGTCGTCGTAGGTAGAGTCAGGCAGACTTTGGAGTACACAGCCTTGGGAAGCGAGCCGAAGTAATGAGGGAAATGGGCGGCAGAACCTCCACTACTGGACCGCTTAATGCCATTCCCGCCAGAGCATCCGCCGATTCGTTAAGCCAGATACCTGCATGTCCAGGTACCAGACCAAGCGAAGTTCACAAAGGGAGGAAGGCGCTAAAGAAGCAAGGACTCGACGTAGGGGGATGAAGTTGAAGAAGTAAGGGCAGAACAAACAGAAAATGAATCCGTGAGAATTATTGCCTGTCGTTTTCGAGGAACCAAGCTTACGAAAGGGCCAAGACTATTGCGAGAAATTCTGCGTGGAAAGATGTAGTAAAGTTAGGCAGCCGAGGGAAAAGGCCCAATCTAGACCGGGAGAAAAAAATACCTACGCCTGCCCTCCTCCTCCCGGACAGAAGCATCGGTTGCAACAATGGCGTGGAATGGGAAAACCGTTCATATGATCCTGTAGGAGGCCTGTTAAAGCGTCAGAGGGAGTAATTTCGCGTTAGAGGGAAGGATTTGATCAAAGGAAATATCTAAGGGCGACACTCTGTCAAGTACTGGAGCCGACAAGAGGGCCACATTTAATGGGCCAAGCAGGGATTGAACAAAGACCGCCTGTGAATGTTTGAACCGCGGCCATGAACTACCGAAGAACAATGAAGGCCATGTAACGAAGGCAGTTTGCGGCCTGGATATGGGCGATTCCATAACTCGTAAAAATACATCTACGGTGAGGGCATGCATGCGTGAGACTAATTGAGGAATACCGGCTTCCATGTATAAAGTTTAATTGGTACATAACGGGGAAGACCCAGACATAAACGTAGAGCTTGTCTATCGAGCATTATCAACGGGCGAAGTTTGTAGTGGGGACTCCCGGAGAATAGCACACATCCAAATTCTAGAATTGGTCGGACGTACATTTTGTAAATCATTAGTAGGGTGTCACGACGCATGCCCAATCTTTTGTGACTTAGCCCTCTCAAGAATGACACGGCCCAGCCCCTTTGGTAGTAATGTAATCTATGTGTGAACGCCAATTGAGGGTATATTCGTACAAAATACCCAGATATTTTAAGGAATTGACCTGAGGAATGTCCTGTTGCCGGCAACTAAGAGATATGAAGACTGGGCCGCTCACTGGAAATGGAAGCAGAGCACATTTGTTCACATTTAGGGTCAAGCGAAGGCCATCCAGCCAAGCCTCTAAGGCGCTTAAATACGACTGCATACGCCGATACAACGTGTGTATATCCCTGTCTGAAGTGAAAAAAGCAATATCATCCGCGTAAATATACACCTGAATGTCTGGATTTACCGGAACCGAGCTCATTAAAATATTGAACAGCACGGGAGAGAGAACGGAGCCCTAGGGAACACCTCGAGTTTGACTGTATATTGGAGACGACAGGCCCTGCTGTGAACAAAAGAATTTTCTATCCTACAAAAAAGTGCCAATCCACGAAACAATGTAGTCTGGAAAATGATAACGCTGGATTGTGTCAAAAAGAATTAGGTATTCAACGCTATCGTAAGCTTTAGCAATATCCAGTGTAACCAACACGCCCACTTCTTCACGTTGGCGTGCCAGCTGAATGCGACTCTCCAAATCAATGTGGGCCGACCAAATTGAGCAGCCAGGCCTGAATCCTATCTGTTTAGGGTTCAAGACATTCTCGCGTTCTAAAATGTTTTCAATTCGATGTAGCAAGACTCTTTCTACTAGTTTTACGAAATTCGATGTGAGGGCTATGGGTCTGATATTATCTAACGCGCATCCAAGACCTTGTTTTTTAAGGAGGGGGACGATCTTTGCCAGCCGCCACTCAATTGGAACCCATGAATGCTGTAAGGAATGGTTAACCACTTGTAGCAGTGAGTCGGGACACTCGTTGAACAAGAGTTTTAGCATATGGGCTGTATACCATCCGGTCCAGGAGCCGCATCAGGGACACGGCTCAAGCCCTCGCCAATTTCCTGAAGGGTCACCTCCTCAAAGTTGTCTTGACAGAGTCTCGTAAGGACTGGTGGTAATGCCGAAGTGAAACGTGCATGTAAGCCCTGCGCAATCTGGTTAATAAAATCCTGGATTTCATCCGGGGAGCTGATAACTGATTCAGTGTTTTGCTCTGGAGGAGCCACATTCCAACTGCGCAAAAATCGAAATAGGTTTCTTTTTTTCCGTGGGTCCGAGAGTAAAGCAAAGCGGCGCGACTTATACTCCTCTTTTGCCTTATTGATAGTCCGCTTAAATATAGCGCGGATGAATTTGAAGCTGCTCCAATTCGCAGGGCACTGATTACGGAGCAGTCTTTTCCACGCAGCATTGCTGCGTCTGTGTGCACGTACAACACTCTCGTTCCACCACGGGCTGATCGTATCCCTAGTTACCGAGGCTGTGAATTTGGAACTTACGGCTGCATCGTTAATCGATTTTAAAACCTCTGCGGCCGTATGCTCTTCATCTCCTTGGGCCATCGTAGACAGGGCAACTCGTAATTCCTTAGCAAAGCGGTTCATATTTACGAATGCGTGTATTTTGCGGCTGGGAGTACGCACGGGGCATAAAATTTCGAAAACCACAGGAACATGATCACTATTGGTTGCATCCGAGATTGTTTCCCAATTGACTACCAAGGCTGGCTTTGAAAGAGTCAAGTCCACAGCCGAGCGGGATTGACCCCTCACGCAAGTTGCCCGCACCAGAATTGTAGCATGTCATGTTGTTGTCACCAATCCATTCCCACACCCGGCGCCCACAGGCATCTGTAACGGAAGTCCCAGGATACATGGTGAGAGTTAAAATCACCTGCGAGAACGCTGTGGGGTTTGCAGGAAGCGAGGGATGCGTCCAATGGTCTCGTAGATATTACTTCAGATGGGAAGTATGCGTTGATCACAGATAAGGGAGCGGTATTCGGGAGATAGAGGTCAACCCCAGAGGATTTTGCAGTCACTTGTCGACAAACGTGAACGAGATTGACCGGCCCTGTGGCAAAAGGGCGGTTGAAATCAAAATTAAGCAAACCTCTTCCGTACCTTGGCGATCCAAGCGAAACGATCTGAAGTTGCGAACAGCGGAAAGATTTTGAAGGAGATAGCCACGTTCCCTGAAGCAGAATAATGTCCGGGGATAGCGTAGAAATTTGATGCGAATGATCAGGAGACGAAGAGATTGCAGAGCGGCAATTCCATTGCAGGACCCGTATCCGCCTATGGCGACTGAGCTCTGCCGAAGCGATGGCATCTTTTAAGATGTCTCCAGATTTTAATGTACGAGTCATGCCCTTCTTAGTTTGGATTTAGGACCCTTGGCTGTTTTAGCATCTGGCGGGAGAGAGAGTTCTCTTGTTTTTGTATTGGGAAGTTTCAATACTGAGTTCCATGTCAGAAGAGCTTCCATCAGAGGAGAGAGGAGCCTGGGGGGCACTCGCCGATAGCAGCAGACATGGGCTGGGTGGTTAATCTCGGCCTCTAGGGGCGCTCCAGCTTGTTCAGGAAGAGGCTGGCTCCGGATGATTTGTTATCCTGGCGACCCTGCACTGAAGGAGTGGCAGTTGTGGGTAAAGAATGAACTGAATTCACGACCGAATCTGGGAGACAGAGGAAGCATGGAGGAGAGGAAAAGCCTGTATAAACTCTGAAAGCTTTGCCGCCAGTAGCTGCATTTGAGGCCAGACACTAAGACAATTGTTAAAACCAGTGGCTCTGCATGCTTGGCTACTGCCTTCTCCGCAGCCGTGTTCATCATGTTAGTCAAAGTCGACTCCGTTAGAGGGGTCTGCTTGGAAGTGACTCCTGCGTAGCTAATCGAGCGTTCTTTGACAATAGCTACAGCTTCTTCCCGCGCGAGCACCGGCGCTTCTCAATGATTTCTACAATGTTCTCTTCCTGTGCACGTGCCACACAGCTTACTGAGTTTGCCGCGTGAGCCTCCCCACAAAGACAACATTGAACATCTCCAGTGCATTCAGAGTCCGCGTGCCCTTCCCCACACCGACGGCATCGAGCCCTTGATTTGCAGCCTCTCTGGCTGTGCCCCGTATCCCCAGCATTTGTGGCACTGTAATGGCCTAGGTTTGAGAGGTTCACACCCGAAACAGAAGCGGCCCATACTTTATTTCTGAGGGGCATGACCGTCCCGCAAAGGTGCAATCACAGATTCAGTGGGCACCCTGGTTGCGGTCACTACCCGATTGCACCGATAGACTGAAATGGCTCCAGCCACAGAAAACTGCTCGAGCACCGCCGGAGCAGTCAAAGAAGTGCTGACACCACGTATCAAACCTTTAGTGCAAGAAAGATGCGGGGGGATGAAGGCACTTACCGGGACCGAATGCGAACATCGAGCAGGCAAGCAGATCCAGCAATGCATCTTTGTCACAGGACCGACACAAGATTCCTCCCCTGCCGAACGGCCTCACCTCCGTGGTTTTCTTCAAATGCGCGGTGACCTCCCTCAGGGCGCTCTGGATGGACTGCGGGTTGTTCCGGCGAATGACGCCGCCGTTGGAAGGGACCAAGGCCACAGCGATTCCCGTCATGTTGCCACTCAAAAACTCCTCCAACGGGAGTTCCTGCGTAGGAAGAGATGCTGACCAAGGCGATGAGCCCCGGCCGGGAGAGTTGAGACTCATCTCTTTGCCGTGATCACTGCCTCGCCTACGTTAGCCACAAACGGAAGAAAGAAGAAAAACCAAAGGGAGAAAAGAAAACCCAGAAATCGAAAGAAACAATTTTCGGTTAAGCAGCCCAGAACCTGGCCAAAACCTGACGTGGCTCTACGCGCACGTGCTGACATGAACGGCGCTCGTGCTCGGGCCGCCTACCTCCTCCTCGTCGTCGACCTCCTCGGCACTGGCCACGCGTGCCGCGTGCTTCGGGTCCTGAAAAAAGAGAAATCCGGGAAATGTATTATGTCAACGATTTACTATCAAAATAGCTGGAAGTTTTAATTCCTGGGGAAACACAGCAGTAACTCGTGCTGTCGCCCATCAAGACCAATATAGGCTGACTTTCAACCTCACGTTCGCAGGCCATGGGGCAAAGTCTGTTGGCAAGTCTTTCGCCAGTATTACGCAAATTAACAGGCTGTTGCAGCATAACCTAACCTAACTATACCTCAAACTAACCTAACCTAGACGCAAACTAAACTTTCCCAAACCTAACTCAGGGTCACCATCGTCATCATCAACAGCCTCCTCAGATCCGCTGCAGAACGGAGCCCTCTCCAATCGACTTTTAACCGCTCCTGTCTTGCACTGCTCGCGTCCCGCCACTTCCTACGAATTTCGTCATGAAAGTGAAGCTTCAGTGTCCGCACTGATGCTGTTGTACGCCAATACGCCCTGCAGTAAAGCAAGCTTCCCTGACGTTGATGATGAATGATCGTTGGTAGGGTGGTGGTGGTGGAAAAACGTTTTCATTAGAGCCGACAAAAAGAAAAGACAGAAATGTGGGTAAAAAAAAATTTCCCGTGGCCGGAACCAAAACTGGGTCCCTCGCGTGACAAAGCCGGCGTCTATCCGATTGCTCCGTTTAGACATGGTCGAATCGAAGGCCATGCAGCAGGTACTGGATCCGCGCCGTACATCCGTGACTCAAACGTTGGGCCTATGGAGGGCACACCCGAGAGTGGCTCTGAGTACCTCCAGAGGAGCACATAATCGGATTGTGGGATTGGCCAGCCGAGGAATCCACCACGCGAAAGCTTCGCGTTCAACCATCGTCGATGTTAGAGGGAGCGGTGCATGTTCGTCTACTTCCATCGATTTTATTGACCTTCCCTTTCTTCTAGACCCGTCGCTCTCGATGCTCCATCTTACGCGAGTGGTCCACCGCTTGTCCTGGCCTAGTCTAATGAGAGTTTTGTGTTTCGATATTGCTACGTGGCGGCAGGACGAATGACAGGAACGATGGCTGAATGCGAAGCAATATATTTACAGGATGTCGGCAACGCCAGGCACAACGTGCGCTGCTGTGTCACCTTTGTCTTCTCTCCGTGACAATATCGTTTCACTGAAAACAGCATGATGAGGTGGAGCAACAGTGCAGAAAGGCCTCTTCCGGTTCCTGGGGGGCAGCGCGTGGAAGGCTTTAAAATTCTTCGAATGAACGGTTAAAACAGTTCGGCCTACAACAACGACAGAGTATTGGGTGAAAGGAGCAAAAGGACTCTTGAATTTCTTTTTTATGTGCTCAGAATTGCTCAAAAAAGCAGCATTCTACTGTATTTGCCCATAGAACTTCTATTGCAAGAGCATCTATGGGCTGCTTAGGAACCAGTTGGAATTGGTCTGGCCAGGCAAATAAGAGAGACCAATAGTACCGACTTCAAAAGCGTTCTCCAATACTCCAGTGGAGGGTACGTTATGCTCTGTCTGTGCAACCCTTGGCTAGGCTTCAGAGTGTACGTGCATCCAGTATTCCGACTGCGGGCACAGATTTCCCGAGGTCAACACTCATGTTGCTTGCGCTGTATACGTGAATGATTAATTCATTGATTGCTTGCCACACGCGCATGCAGCATCTCTATCAACAAGTGCTGCAGAAGCTCACTATTCGGTCAATAATTCGTTGTTCGATTATCCCTAAGGGTACGTGCAACATGGGTATAGCTTTTGTTTGGTAGAGATTGCCCTACCGTAAGAGAAACCTTTCATAGGAACAACACTGCACCCCTTACGCGGAGAAATCCAAGAAGAGACCGGTGCTTGGGGACCGAAGCACACACAAGGGGCAGGTGTCCGCAAACGACGCGTGATAACGGGCAGGCCAAGCGTGGGTAACTGCCGGGGATAACGCCACCCCAACCCGGAGCTTCCGCAGCACGACCTACTCTCAACGAGCGAGCCACTGGAGCGGTAAGTTCCACGTGGTGGAAGTAAAGCACGCGTGGCGTGACGGAGGATTTCCTTTTGCACCAGTAGTTTTTCTATGGTGGATACTGGAAGAAGTAGCAGCAACCGTTCGCTACAAAAACCCCAGCAACTGTTCGGTAAATCCGGTTACCTCCGAAAGCCTGAATTACGTTTAATACAACGGGTACCACACTCTATACGGGTATGCGCGACTCGTGAAACCCTTTGCTTCGAATAACAGGATATTCATAGAGGACACAGAATACGGGTTCAGATTTGCTATGGGCCACTGTTACTATTGTCCACCTTGCGCTATGACTGACTGACTGAGTATGATTGATGATTGAATTGATTATTGATTGATTGATTGATTGATTGATTGATTGATTGATTGATTGATTGATTGATTGATTGATTGAGGTGAGTGAGCCTATCCAGCTTCCGCAGTAACAGCTCGCAGCAGCATGCGTTCCCGTCTATTGCAAAGCGTTTTCCAATTACCCACAGTGGATATGTACAGGCGTGTGGGTACGTATCATTCTACTATTAACAGACACCATGATGGTTCTGCGGGTAAGACGTTGTGCTGCTAATCCCAAAACGCGGGTTCTATCCCTCCCACGGTGGCTGCTTTACTGATGGAGACAAAAAGCGAAAAGGCCCGTGTGCGAGGTTTCGGCTAAGCACGTTGAACATCTCCCGCAGGTGGCGAAAATTATTCCGTAGCTTTCCATTACGACACGCCTCCGAGAAAAGGTGCAGCCTCGCCTCGTTAAAACCGCACAATTAGGCTACTTTTAAAAGCCGCGTGTCCCCCGGCGTGTCCCTATGCTTTGCTCATCGTTTTGTTCATTTTCCGTAGTTGCCAATAACGATCGACGGTCTGCATAGATAACAGTATAGTGCCACAACTAAAACTGCTGAGCCAATTTTGTGTCCCGTAATATGTACCAAACGTTCATAGGCAAGCTTTCCATTGCCAATCCCCCTAAGTGGGCATGCGAATATGAAAGTTGAAGAGGGTCCGTTTGAGGTTGGGTCAGGGTAGTAGGTGTAATAAACACTTTTTGGCATGAAATGGAGAGTAGAGGCATGTGTCCAACGTAGTTAGTCCAGGAGGCCGCGTTCCCGCGCTGCTTCCTGTGCTCTGCTAACGAGGACTTGCTGATGCCCGGGCGACGATGATCTGGCCAGCGCCGTCTCCCACTGCTCAAGGGTGGGGTTTTACGAAGGATGTGAGATGTGTGGCCGGGAATGTTAGGCCGTGAAGGGGAGGTTGCACTGCTGCCTTGAGGGGTCCTAGAGGGCGGGTAAGGATAATGTGGTTGTAATAGGGGTCGGTTTAGACCCTGCGCCGGCCGTATTTCTCGTAGGTGGATAGGGAAGGCTATCGCCTGCTGGAATGCAAGTAGTGCAAGACGATGGCACTGTGTTTGGGTTCAATCGGGAAGATGGGAGGACGCGAGGAACCCGAGTTCAGCCGTGCTGGTGGGAGCGCCCAAAAATGAAGATACCGGGCTACAGCGTGCGCTGCATCATTCGCTGCAAGGCCAGTTACGACCGGGGCCCATAAAATAGTGTGTGTGAGAGAGAGAGAGACAGAGAGAGAGAGAATAAACGTTTATTCGATAATTCGCACCTCGTTAATTCGAACTTTTGGATAATTCGAACTGACTCTTACGGTCCGGCCGCACTGCATAGGTGTCTATGGATAAACCAACTCGTTCATTGGCACGCGCATCGGCACTTCATCGATAATTCGAACTGCGCGCCACCGCGCCATATTTTATACTGGAGCTGTAAAGCTTTCTTGGCGCAACGATAGATGGCGCGAAGCTTCATGGGCAGGACAGCGCCCGGATGCGCGGTTTCGCTGGTGGCAACGACAGTTCTTCCGCGTAGTAACTCTATGCTTCGCGTCTGGAGCGGTTCGCGCTTCGTTTGCTCCTTGTTGCTCGGCCAGCCCGGCCAGCACGAGGTCTCCCGTAGGATTGCGTGATGCGCTGCAAGAAATCAGCTTTAATGACTACTTCGACGCGGACAGCAGTGCGGTTTGTGTGCGGCGCTCTGCGCGGTGTAATATATCATCGCGCGGGTAACCTGGCGAGGAACCTGTCGATGAAGATGACAGGGACGAAGAGGAAGAGCGCCGGTGCGGCCCTCAGCTTCGCAAGGGATGGACGCGATCGGGGTCGCGTGCCTATTTTGCAGCTTCGAGGAGGGGCGAAGATGATGCTCTTCGTCACCGTTCGGCTTTGGAAAACGAAGTGACAGCCATCGCTTTCAATGAAAAAAAAAAAGGCAGAAAGTTCTCACTCATTATTTTCGCAATAATAATGTGTTCTGCGAGTGCTTTCAAGCACACGATCCGATTTCTGGCTGTTTTTCAGTGACTTCGTTAGTTCGAATTTGGTTTATTCGTACTCGTTAAGGGCCCCCGTGAATTGAATTACCGAGCCTTTACGGTATTTAAATAAACAGATGGATTGCACTGAATCTTAAAAGAAGCGCCCTCAGTCGAAATAATTTCAGCCTTTTCAGGAAATTATACGATAGCTTGAGGGCTTGAGTTGGTGCGCGGCCTGCTTGGTAGAAGTGGCTCGCATACGGCGAGTTCGGGGATGACGTTTAGGTGGGGCTGGGATCCTTTTAATCTAGATTACATGCAGTGATCACTAGCGCTAGTCCTCTTCCAGATAGAAGCAGTTCACCCTTGGCTAATGCCTATCGCATATTGCCCAAGAATGCCCAACTATTAACTTATCTACTTATTCGTGGTCCCTTCCACGACCGTTTGGATTTACCTTTGTAAATTATTTTGCCATTATGCGAGGGCTATTACGATGTTACGAGGCAGTCAAGTCAATTTTATTTATTTTTATTAGATCTTTCGAGAAATAGATCACCCAGTTCGCGGAAGATGTGCGTCCTGGCGGCGCGTTGTAGCGGACGACAGAGCGGATTCTCTGGCATGTAGAGGTCAGTGGGCATGTGCCGGCTGTCCAAATATCGCCACTTCACGGTGCCGGCATCGCGGAGCGGTGCGGCCACACGCTCGCCGTTTCCCTTTAAGAGTGGACCGCACTGTACATACATCACCCATGTAAATAAGGAAAAGGTAGTGATGCTTCCTCACTGGGTGGAGGCCCCAAGAACACCTTCCTGCTCATTACTACAATAAATGTTTGTTTGCCTCTCTCTCTCTCCTGACAAATCAAAATTTCGCAGCGGTGCTGGCCGCGTGCCTCCACTGTTTGCTGAATTCACTTTTAACTGATCGTTCAGAGATGAAACAGCAGAAAGGCGGAATTATTCTCATTGCAACCTGAGTCATAGTCTAAAATGCGAACAGCTTCGGCCATATCGGAATGGCGCTATCGAATAGACAAGAAAACGTGTTGCTGGGCGTGTTGATTGAGGTCTACAAACACACTGAGTGGCGCAAATACACAACACACAGAAAGAAGACACGGACAGGCGCTACACTTCCAAGAGTTTAATAGCAACGACCGCAACGTACATATATACACACATCTCGACATGCGCAATGCGCAACATTGTGATTCCTGCACAAAGTGTGAGTCACGATTTTCTGAGACAGAGATACTGGGAAAGAGCAGAAATCAGAAGGCCCGAGAATTGCCCGAGGCGCATCGTATCAGATTGAAGGGAAATGACGGCGTCAGTGACACTTCGATGGTATTGTTCAAAGCCGAGGGCGGTTTTTAATAATATTTTGCGTTGACCCTGTGGGAATCTCTATTGCGGATGTCGGGATGTGTGTATATATGTGCGTTGTGGTCGCTGCTATTTAACTGTTGGAAGTGTAGTGCCTGTCCGAGTTCTTTCTTGTGTGCTGTGTATTTGCGCCACTCCGTATGTTTGTATCGAATAGACGTCGGTTTCATGGTGCTAGGACCCTGCAGGTTTATTCCGACCACGACAAGCGTTTTTTTTTTTTGAGGCGCTCGGTGTGCCCTTCGCTTATCATCATCGTCATCATCATTTTGTGAAACCCACGGCGTAACATTGGCTTTCCTGCAGTGGGCCGTGGCGCGACGTCGGATGCCACTGTTGTAACATAGGAAGCTTCGATTAAAAGTCCACCACAGAAAGCCTATCTACGGCAATAAATAGGCCACTTCTTCAGGCCTCTCCATTCTTCCGCCCTCCAAAGATAGTCTCCATTAGACAAGCGTCAGTTACCAACCGAAATATGAAGCAGAGAGACTGCTTCCTCTTTAGGGCCACCGTCCTAGTATCACCGTCCTAAACCTCCACAACGAAAGAACGGCCCTGATGTGTGCGTAAGCACGCGAGGCTACTCCGTTTTTGTTTGAAGCCGATAGCTAGATTTCCTTCAAAGCATTCATGGCTCGGGCACTTAACCTTACTCGATTTTAAGGGGAAGAAATGCAGTGGGTTATCAAAATGCTTCCCTGCGGCATCAGCTTGCGTTTCTGATTTGGCTTTCGCTCTTTGTTTTTTGCTCCAAATTACCGTGGCCGGGCCGACTGGCCGCAACTGATGCGTCGCTTCCGCGCAGTGAGAGCTCGCCTTCGCGTCCACCGACCTACGCATGTGCCGTCGCGTTACCCTGTCACTGGAGCACGCATCACTCTAATTTTTGTTCCATTTGTACTGTTGAATGTGGGCTAGAAATATCGATGGTACGAGTCAGGAATTGTCCTTCTTCAATAAATAAAGTAGTGGTTATACTGCCACCAAGGCTGATACAGTGTACCCGTCAACAAAACACGACAGAGCGGGCTGAAGTTCAAGGTTTTATTTTCATTATGCAAGTTTTTAGGCCTTCTGGTAGAGCCTGATTTGTTGCCGACATGTATGAAAGTGCCAGAGTATAATTTGTGTTCAGCTCTATAGAAAAAATTCAGAGAAGCCTGGCACTCACGTGCAATACTTGAATGGCGAAGCTGCTGTAGGGTCATCATTGACCGACACAAGTTGACCTTCACTATCTTTGTGGTTTCGCGCGTAGGACAATCGGCGGCATGGACATTTCAATGACCTTATGACGAGCAAGGCAGAGTGAGCTCGTCGTTTTGGTCGAAGCTTTCGTTCGCCACCCTGCAAGCGCGACTAATCACTATAACGATGCTCTGCACGACTATCCTCTCAAACCAGCCTCGGCAGTTCGAACTATCCACTGCCATCCATGTGGAAAATAGTGATCACCCACAGGAGCTTCGAGATTCAAGCAGGGGAGTGAAAGTTCCTATGACGGTTGAGCGCGACCACGGCGGCGCTGTGAAGCGCGCCTCCGTGACGTCGGCTTAGGAATCTCCATTTGTCGTTGCTTCACTCGGGCTCGCTCTCCCTGCTGTTTCTTTTGTGCTCGTTTGACGTGTGATGCTTGTTCGCACCAGATTTTGCGTGTTGTGTAACTTTTTGTTATAATAAAACACTATAAATCGCATACACCAGCTGAAGGCGCTATTTAAAGTACAGTTTTTTTATGCCGCTCAAGAAGAAACATTGCCTGCGCCGCCCCAGTTTTTGCTATGACGGCCCTGTACGGAGCGCCAAGAGTCGGAGTAAGCAATAGCTTCAGTGTTAAGAAATCTTTAGAACGAAGGGAGCCTCCAGCTGATAATAACCGACAACAGCGAAAATATAAGAAATACCAGGCCTTCGGGGCTGTCGGATTTGGCAGAAGGCATTACGATTCCCGGTAGTCATTTGAAAGAAAAAAAAAAGCAGTTCTTGCAACCTCGCCGAACGATAGAAAGCATTATATCTCAATCACTTTACGTTGTTAATAGCATGAAAGCATGCCGACATGCACTATGGGCCGCAACACCTGTGGTTGAGCTACAAATAACCAACTGTTTGTTGGTTTTACACTAGGCTTCTAACCAGTATGGAGGTTTATTGAGCAAACTGAGTATCGTCTACGGTAGAGATACAGTAACAGTATGTTTGTTCAGACCTGGAGGGAAATTCGGTACATTTCTCACAGCCTTATCGCCGCAATATTGAGATATGCGTCCTAAGAAAACTGCGCACAAGAGGAGGAGTAGCAGGGGGAGGGAAAACTTAATTTAACAGTGAAATCGAAGTGACTAGTGGGCCGGGTCCTCAGTCCAGAACAAGAGAGTAAGAGTAATTTTCTTCGATTTATAGAACGCCATCCCGAGTAGACTATGATTTTTTTCTTACACCTGGAAGGGGTGGCGAGCAATAATGAGATTTTTGGAAATATTCATCGGTTTCCATTCTTGTAATATATGCACGTATACTAATTATGGCGTTGGTTAGCTAGTATATCACACCTTTACACCATAATCATGACATAATTGCTTGGGTTGAGAGTCAGCTCGTTATGATAACGATGGTTACGGTAGAAATTCGGAGCACAAAAGCCGCCTCCGAGTATTCTGGACAACGTACGTTGTCTGGAGCGCGATCGCAGTGGCGTAGCACAAACCTTCTTATTCTATTTGCATGTAAATAAAACACGCACGCAGACAATATGCATCTTCTTGCACGCAGCCATAACGAAAGCGAATATGTGAAGAAGGGAGTGTATGCCATACAGCCTGAAGAAAATATCCACACGATCTTTGTGATCCTCCCCAGCATCCCAAAACCTACTAATAAACGTTTGTGACGGCGCGAAAAAACAATGCGTTGGGCACAGTAAAAAAAGAAAACAAGAACATCAACCTGATACAGGTCAACAACGAAAGCAATGGACAGCCGCTTTATTTCCTGCAATGCAATGCGCGTGTAGGGGCTCTCTGCTTGGCACGTTGCATTACACTGTTCAGTCTTCATAATAGCATCCCAAAAATACTGTATGGAAGCCTACGCGTTTTGAATACTTATCGAGGAGCTCTGAGTGCTGAACCTCGCGTATAAGCTAGAAAGGAGATGTTACACATGATCTTGTGGCCGTTGCTCTGAAGAAAGTTTTTTCTCTCTCTCATCGTGTGTTGCAAACTTGTAGGGGATACAGCTTGAAATTATTCAGATGTGTCAGAGGCTGGTAAAGATACCTGAATTACTAGAAATACGCTTTTTGATGCACTAAAGCATCAAAACGGGCGATTTCTAGCACAGGCGCTGCTGCCCCTCACAAGCGGAGTGTTGCAGACAACAGCGGAGCGAGTCCCTAAGCCGACGTCAGAGCCAGGAAGCGCCACTCAAAACACTCGCCGCTAATGGCTGGTATGAGACGCGGTATTCGCTCGCTGCGCCTTACACACCCCTGATGTTTGGGGGCGGTACTAAAAACATGGCGGCGCGTTGCAGAAGCTCTCTGAGATACTCCATCTTGATGAGGACTGAAAAGCAGAGCGTAGGGGGGGGGGGGGGGGGCGTGGATTTGGTGCCAAATTCAAGTGGCATGCACAAGCAAGGTAACTTGAGTGAGTGCAAGATATTGAGATGGCGAGCGCGCGACCTACTTCCTGTTGCGCAACCCGCTACATGATAAAAAGGGCGTTCTGATAATGATGTTTTGTGTATCCACTTATTTTTGCACCATTTATTCTGAGTACGGCATTGTTTTGGTTTACTAGTGCACGCTAACTAGACACGAATAAAGGGCAGAGTTTTCTAATGTTTTATGGTATAAATGTACCATTCTTACGGTAAAAGCAAAACTTGGATATTTTTAGTCGCATACAGAAGCGTAGCGAACATGGCCGCACGCTAATAATGAGGTATCGACCCGGTGCACGTTCAGTCCAGTCCAGTCCCGTGCCTTGCCTGTCGAAGGTCCGCATAGTCTCTGCTGGTGAAATTGGCAGAACACAGAGAGCAGCTGCTGTAGATCTGACGAGGTGGTAAATGAGCCAGGACCTGCCTTCGCGCACACTGGAGCCAAACGCGAGATCTGGAACATCAACGTGCCCGCGTCAAGTATTTGGGTTGACGTTTGTCCGACGCAGGACAAACGTAGGAATGAGTACTAGCTTTAATTCTGCTTTCAGCCGCACATAAGATAGTTTTGAGGGAAAACTGGCATCTCTATTAAAAAAACGTTATCTGAAAAATATCGAACCTTTCTTTCTTAATTTGATTTTTGCTACAAAGACGACTTGTGAAAACATCAATTGGGAAGGCAATTTAAAATAAAATCTACCTTTACTATTAAGAGACGGCGATACATGTTTTTGTTTGTGCTATCACATTGTTCGGTGGCAACGACCCACCTTTCCTCTTAATCCAAAATATATTTCTGCTGACAAAAGCAGCCATCCGAAGCTAGGATCGCTAAACAATTATTTATGCATATATACTCTCGCGCAATGCGTATTCTTTTGGTATTTCAAGAGCCCTGCAGTAAACCTGTTTCAAAATTATTATAGAAAAGCCTGTAATAAATTATTAGCACAGGTTAAGGCTGCATTGCCTAATTATTTATCGGTTTATAGCGGTAACTGCGTTCTTGTGAATACAGTGTAATTTTACTTTAAAGCTGGCAATTAAAGCACGGAATTAAAGCGTAAATTATAAATTATAAGTATTTTAATTATTGAAATTTCGATAGTTATTATAAAAGTACACAGTTTTTGCTTTGTATATTTACTGCTACAAATTTCTTTTGGAATATGCCGAGGATTCGCTTGAAGCCAAAACGCAAAACACACAATTGAAACGCAATCAATTAAATAGAGTCCGTTTGAAACTCACATATGTAAATAATTTATGGAGTTCCTGCTTAATTACCCTAGCGGTAACAACAAATGCTATGAACCTATGGACCCTCCATTTGAATCAAAAGTCTATGGGAGATGCCTTCCTCCAGCTGTGGACATAAATAGGCTGATAATAATAACAATCATAATAATTCAGCCTATATTAATAACAATAATAATAACAACAACGCATCCTACGAAAACAACTTCAACGCAGCAATCAAAATGTAATAAAAAGAGCGCGGATAAGCTACACTGTTCTATTAGATATGGTATATGTTGCTAGAAATACATTTTGCTGCATACCATGAAATCACTTGAGCCAAGATGCGAAACACACGACGACGGCGAAGAAGGAGCGCCTGCTTCGTGTTCTTCCTATTCTCGTTGTTTTCTCCTGAACAAGTATTATTCAGTTGGTTGACTGCATCAACTGCTCTCTATCGTCGCTGCGACATCTCTGGCTCCTCCACGGTCCGTCGGCAAGAAACAGGATGTCCCCTCGGGGCCGTCCGCTGCGTTGGATCCAGCTCACCGGTCGCTAGGCCTAGCAGCCCAGTCGGCGTACCACTGCCGTGTTCGGTGCCGTGCGCCTATGTCGCAAACGTCGGAGAAACTCGGCGTAGCTCTATCCACGAATCTGCTGGCGACGCCCACTGCTACAGACGCCGCTACTGACATGGCACTCGAACGGCTCACTACCAATGGAGGGTAACGCCACCGCCCCCACTACCTCCGGCTGACCCGTCCAATCTACCGAAGCGCCTGTCGGACCAAACAGCACCCGCAGGCCCGACAGCGGACACAACTGCGCCTGCAGCCAAGCGGGTGTGTACACCAGCCACACACCCGTCACTCCCACCGTTGGGTGAAGAAGCTACGTCACCGGCTGCCCCTCCACCTCATGGAGCGACCGGCGGTTACCAAAGTGCCACGGGTAAGGCTACGAACCCCTCGACGTACCAGGTTGCAATGAAGCCTCGGGAGCGCTTCAACATTTCCTCGCTTCCAACGAAGACATTGCAACGGACTATCGTCAGCTGCCTAGGAACGTCTGGATTTACAGGCTACGCGTACCACATTCGCACCAACTCAATATCAGTATGGTTGCCATCTCTTGAGTCTGTCCAGCGATTGTGCTCCCTAGATTGTATTCCTCTCACGCCTGAAAAGAGCCTGTCTATACAAGCGTACCTGCTATCAGGAACTGACATCAGGCGCTATGTCGTTTCGGGCGTGGACACAGGAGAAAATCCAGAAGACCTCCGGTCTGGCATCCGGTGGCCCACCCACCAGGTGCTCCTTGTTCGGTACATAGGCTGCGGCCGTAGTGCCTTGTTACTCTATGAGGCCCGCTGGAGCCACATTACCGTTTCCTGTACAACGGGTGCGTACATCGCCCACGTCCATACAAAGCCCGAGTGGTGCACTGTTATTGGTGCTTTCGTCAGGGGCTCATGAGCAAGTCGTGCCCATTCTTTGCACCAGAACCACCGGCTACCGATGCATCAGAGCCACCAGCTACGCAGTCGGCTGCATCGCCTCAGACCGAGTTTTGGTGTGGTCTGTGCCGTTCAGATCACCATGCAATCACGGACAAAAAATGTCCCACTAAATGCATAGCTATTTGTGCTAAGCGGCGCGCGTGGCGGCGCTGGTCTGGTACAAGCGAAATTCCTACGCTTAATCGGTTTGGTTGCTTGGAGGATGAGGAGCAGGACACAATGAAGGAAGACATCGAGTAAATGGAGCTTTCAATAGCTCCCTGGCACCACCGTAGTATAAACGGTTATACCCAATTGCAACAGTACAAAAACAGGCCACTTAGGCTATTTTAGGCAATTAGGCTACTTTTAAAAGCCGCGTGTCCCCCGGCGTGTCCCTATGCTTTGCTCATCGTTTTGTTCATTTTCCGTAGTTGCCAATAACGATCGACGGTCTGCATAGATAACAGTATAGTGCCACAACTAAAACTGCTGAGCCAATTTTGTGTCCCGTAATATGTACCAAACGTTCATAGGCAAGCTTTCCATTGCCAATCCCCCTAAGTGGGCATGCGAATATGAAAGTTGAAGAGGGTCCGTTTGAGGTTGGGTCAGGGTAGTAGGTGTAATAAACACTTTTTGGCATGAAATGGAGAGTAGAGGCATGTGTCCAACGTAGTTAGTCCAGGAGGCCGCGTTCCCGCGCTGCTTCCTGTGCTCTGCTAACGAGGACTTGCTGATGCCCGGGCGACGATGATCTGGCCAGCGCCGTCTCCCACTGCTCAAGGGTGGTGTTTTACGAAGGATGTGAGATGTGTGGCCGGGAATGTTAGGCCGTGAAGGGGAGGTTGCACTGCTGCCTTGAGGGGTCATAGAGGGCGGGTAAGGATAATGTGGTTGTAATAGGGGTCGGTTTAGACCCTGCGCCGGCCGTATTTCTCGTAGGTGGATAGGGAAGGCTATCGCCTGCTGGAATGCAAGTAGTGCAAGACGATGGCACTGTGTTTGGGTTCAATCGGGAAGATGGGAGGACGCGAGGAACCCGAGTTCAGCCGTGCTGGTGGGAGCGCCCAAAATGAAGATACCGGGCTACAGCGTGCGCTGCATCATTCGCTGCAAGGCCAGTTACGACCGGGGCCCATAAAATAGTGTGTGTGTGAGAGAGAGAGACAGAGAGAGAGAGAGAGAATAAACGTTTATTCGATAATTCGCACCTCGTTAATTCGAACTTTTGGATAATTCGAACTGACTCTTACGGTCCGGCCGCACTGCATAGGTGTCTATGGATAAACCAACGCGTTCATTGGCACGCGCATCGGCACTTCATCGATAATTCGAACTGCGCGCCACCGCGCCATATTTTATACTGGAGCTGTAAAGCTTTCTTGGCGCAACGATAGATGGCGCGAAGCTTCATGGGCAGGACAGCGCCCGGATGCGCGGTTTCGCTGGTGGCAACGACAGTTCTTCCGCGTAGTAACTCTATGCTTCGCGTCTGGAGCGGTTCGCGCTTCGTTGCTCCTTGTTGCTCGGCCAGCCCGGCCAGCACGAGGTCATCCCCGTAGGATTGCGTGATGCGCTGCAAGAAATCAGCTTTAATGACTACTTCGACGCGGACAGCAGTGCGGTTGTGTGCGGCGCTCTGCGCGGTGAAGATATCATCGCGCGGGTAACTGGCGAGGAACCTGTCGATGAAGATGACAGGGACGAAGAGGAAGAGGCGCCGGTGCGGCCCTCAGCTTCGCAAGGGATGGACGCGATCGGGGTCGCGTGCCTATTTTGCAGCTTCGAGGAGGGCGAAGATGATGCTCTTCGTCACGTTCGCGCTTTGGAAAACGAAGTGACAGCCATCGCTTTCAATGAAAAAAAAAAAAAGGCAGAAAGTTCTCACTCATTATTTTCGTCAATAAATAATGTGTTCTGCGAGTGCTTTCAAGCACCACGATCCGATTTCTGGCTGTTTTTCAGTGACTTTCGTTAGTTCGAATCTGGTTTAATTCGTACTCGTTAAGGGCCCCCGTGAAATTTGACTTACCGAGCCTTTACGGTATTTAAATAAACAGATGGGATTGCACTGAATCTTAAAAGAAGCGCCCTCAGTCGAAATAATTTCAGCCTTTTCAGGAAATTTATACGATAGCTTGAGGGCTTGAGTTGGTGAGCGGCCTGCTTGGTAGAAGTGGCTCGCATACGGCGAGTTCGGGATGACGTTTAGGTGGGGCTGGGATCCTTTTAATCTAGATTACATGCAGTGATCACTAGCGCTAGTCCTCTTCCAGATAGAAGCAGTTCACCCTTGGCTAATGCCTATCGCATATTGCCCAAGAATGCCCAACTATTAACTTATCTATTTATTCGTGGTCCCTTCCACGACCGTTTGGATTTACCTTTGTAAATTATTTTGCCATTATGCGAGGCTATTACGATGTTACGAGGCAGTCAAGTCAATTTTATTTTATTTTTATTAGATCTTTCGAGAAATAGATCACCCAGTTCGCGGAAGATGTGCGTCCTGGCGGCGCGTTGTAGCAGACGACAGAGCGGCTTCTCTGGCATGTAGAGGTCAGTGGGCATGTGCCGGCTGTCCAAATATCGCCACTTCACGGTGCCGGCATCGCGGAGCGGTGCGGCCACACGCTCGCCGTTTCCCTTTAAGAGTGGACCGCACTGTACATACATCACCCATGTCAATAAGGAAAAGGTAGTGATGCTTCCTCACTGGGTGGAGGCCCAAAGAACACCTTCCTGCTCATTACTACAATAAATGTTTGTTTGTCCTCTCTCTCTCTCCTGACAAATCAAAATTTCGCAGCGGTGCTGGCCGCGTGCCTCCACTGTTTGCTGAATTCACTTTTAACTGATCGTTCAGAGATGAAACAGCAGAAAGGCGGAATTATTCTCATTGCAACCTGAGTCATAGTCTAAAATGCGAACAGCTTCGGCCATATCGGAATGGCGCTATCGAATAGACAAGAAAACGTGTTGCTGGGCGTGTTGATTGAGGTCTACAAACACACTGAGTGGCGCAAATACACAACACACAAGAAAGAAGACACGGACAGGCGCTACACTTCCAAGAGTTTAATAGCAACGACCGCAACGTACATATATACACACATCCCGACATGCGCAATGCGCAACATTGTGATTCCTGCACAAAGTGTGAGTCACGATTTTCTGAGACAGAGATACTGGGAAAGAGCAGAAATCAGAAGGCCCGAGAATTGCCCGAGGCGCATCGTATCAGATTGAAGGGAAATGACGGCGTCAGTGACACTTCGATGGTATTGTTCAAAGCCGAGGGCGGTTTTTAATAATATTTTGCGTTGACCCTGTGGGAATCTCTATTGCGGATGTCGGGATGTGTGTATATATGTGCGTTGTGGTCGCTGCTATTTAACTGTTGGAAGTGTAGTGCCTGTCCGAGTCTTCTTTCTTGTGTGCTGTGTATTTGCGCCACTCCGTATGTTTGTATCGAATAGACGTCGGTTTCATGGTGCTAGGGACCCTGCAGGTTTTATTCCGACCACGACAAGCGTTTTTTTTTTCTTGAGGCGCTCGGTGTGCCTTCGCTTATCATCATCGTCATCATCATTTTGTGAAACCCACGGCGTAACATTGGCTTTCCTGCAGTGGGCCGTGGCGCGACGTCGGATGCCACTGTTGTAACATAGGAAGCTTCGATTTAAAAGTCCACCACAGAAAGCCTATCTACGGCAATAAATAGGCCACTTCTTCAGGCCTCTCCATCTTCCGCCCTCCAAAGATAGTCTCCATTAGACAAGCGTCAGGTTACCAACCGAAATATGAAGCAGAGAGACTGCTTCCTCTTTAGGGCCACCGTCCTAGTATCACCGTCCCTAAACCTCCACACGAAAGAAACGGCCCTGATGTGTGCGTAAGCACGCGAGGCTACTCCGTTTTGTTTGAAGCCGATAGCTAGATTTCCTTCAAAGCATTCATGGCTCGGGCACTTAACCTTACTCGATTTTAAGGGGGAAGAAATGCAGTGGTTATCAAAAATGCTTCCCTGCGGCATCAAGCTTGCGTTTCTGAATTGGCTTTCGCTTCTTTGTTTTTTGCTCCAAATTACCGTGGCCGGGCGACTGGCCGCAACTCATGCGCCAGCTTCCGCGCAGTGAGAGCTCGCCTTCGCGTCCACCGAACCTACGCATGTGCCGTCTCGTTACCCTGTCACGGAGCACGCATCACGCTAATTTTTGTTCCATTTTTACTGTTTAATGTGGGCTAGAAATATCTATGTTACTGAGTCAGGAATTGTCATTTTCAATAAATAAAGTAGTGTTATGACGGCCACCAAGGCTGATACAGATGTAGCCGTCACAAAACACGACACAGCGGGTTGAAGTTCCAGTTTTATGTTTTCACTTTTACGCAGTTTTTAGGCCTTCTGGTGCAGCCTCATTTGTTGCCGACTTGTATGAAAGTGCCAGAGTAATAATTTTGTTCAGCTCTATAGAAAAAATTCAGACAAGCCTGCACTCACGTGCAATACTTGAATGGCGAAGCTGTTGTAGGGCATCATTGACGGACACAAAGTTGACCTTTACTATCTTTGTGGTGTCGCGGTAGACATTGGCGGCATGACATTTCAATGACCTTATGATGAGCAACGCAGAGTGAACTTGTCGTTTTAGTTGAAGGTCTCCTACGCCACCCTGCAAGCACGAGTAATACACACCATAACGGGTGCTTTGCACGACGATCCTCTCAAACCGCCTCGGCAGTTTGAACTATCTGCGGCCATCCATGTGGAAACAGTGATCACCTACCGGAGCTTCGAGATTCAAGCAGGGGAGTGAAACTTCCTATTGGCGGTGAGTGCGACCACGGGCGGCGCTCCGAAGCGCACCTCCGTGACATCCGCTTAGGGACTCTCGCATTTGTCGTCTGCTTCACTCGGGCTCGCTCTCCCTGCTGTTCCTTTGCGCTCGGTTTTGAGGCTTGTTCGCACCAGATTTTGCGCGTGCGTAACTTTTTATCATAAAAAACACGTTAAATCGCATACACCAGCTGAAGGTGCTATTTAAAGTATAGTTTTTGATACCGCTCTCAAAGAAACATTGCCTGTGCCGCCCCAGTTGTTGCGAAGCCGGCCCTGTGCGGAGCGCGAAGAGTCGAAGTAAGCGTCAGCTTCAGTGTTCAGAAATCTTTAGAACGAAGGGATCCGCCAGCTAGTTAATAACCGACAACAGCGAAAATGCAAGAAATACCAGGCCTTCGGTGCTGTCGGATTTCGCAGAAGGCATTACGATTCCCGGTAGTCATGTAAAAAAAAATACAGTTTTTGCAACCTCGCCCAACCATCGAAAGTATTATATCCCATCACTTTACGTTGTAATAGCATGAAAGTATGCCGACATTCACTATGGGCCGCAAAACCTGTAGGTTGAGTTACACATAACCAACTATTTGTTGGTTTTACACTAGGCTTCTAACCAGTATGGAGGTTTATTGAGCAAAATGAGTATCGCCTACTGTAAAGATACAGTAACACTATGTTTGTTCAGACCTGGAGGGAAATTTGGTACATTTCTCACAGTCTTATATCCGCAATATTGAGAAATGCGTCATCGGAAAACGGCGCACAAGAGGAGGAGGAGGACCCGGAGGAAAAAACCTAATTTAACAGTAAAATCGAACTGATTAGTGGGCCGGGTCCTCAGTCGAGGACAAGAGAGAAAAATATATTTCTTCGATTCATAGAACGCCATCCCGAGTAGAATTGGATTTGTTTCTTACATCTGGAAGGGGTGGCGAGGAATAAAGAGATTTTTGGATATATTCATCTGTTTCGATTCTTGTAATATATGCACGTATACTATTTATTGCGTTGGTTAGCTAGTATATCACACCTTTAACAGCGTAATCATGTCATAATTGCTTTGGTTGAGAGTCAGCCCATTATGATAACGATGGTTACGGTAGAAATTCGGAGCACAAAAGCCGCCTTCGAGTACTCTTGACACCGTACGTTGTCTGGAGCGCGATCACAGTGGCGTAGCACAAAGCTTCCCATTCTATTTGCATGTAAATAAAACACGCACGCAGACAATATGCATCTTCTTGCACGCAGCCATAACGAAAGCGAATATGTGAAGAAGGGAATGTATGCCATACAGCCTGAAGAAAATATCCACGGGATATTTGTGATCCTCCCCAGCATCCCAAAACCTACTAATAAACGTTTGTGACGGCGGAAAAAAAGAATTCGTTGTGCACAGTAAAAAAACAAAACAAAGAGAACATCAACCTGATACAGGTCAACAACGAAAGAAATAGACAGCCACTTTATTTCCTGGAATGCAATGCGCTTGTAGACTGTTCAGTGTTCATAAGGGCATCCCAAAAACACTGTATGGAAGCCTACGCATTTTGAATACTTACCGAGGAGCTCTGAGCGCTGACGCTGAACCTCGCGTATAGCTAGAAAGGACACGTTACACACGATCTTCTGGCCGTTCCTCTGAAGAAAGTTGTTCTCTCTCTCTCCATGTGTTGCAAACTTGTAGGGTATAAAGCTTGAAATTATTCAGATGTGTCAGAGGCTGGTAAAGATACCTGAATTACTAGAAATGCGCTTTTTGATGCACTGAAGGATCAAAGCGGGCGATTTCTAGCACAGGCGCTGCTGCCCCTCATAAACGGAGTGTTGCAGACAACAGCGGAGCGAGTCCCTAAGCCGACGTCAGAGCATGGGAGCGCCACTCAAACATCTCACCGCTAATACCTTGCATGGGACGCGGTATTCGCTCGCTGCGCCTTACACACCCCTGGTGTTTGGGGGCGGTACTAAAAACATGGCGGCGCTCTGCAGACGCACACTGAGATGCTCCATCTTGATGAGGACTGAAAAGCACAGCGTTGGGGTGAGGAGGGTGGATTTGGCGCCAAATTCAAGGGGCATGCACAAGCAAGGTAACTTGAGCGAGTGGAAGATATTGAGATGGCGAGAGCGCGACCTTCTTCCTGTTGTGCAAACCGCTACATGATAAAAAGGGCGTTTGATTATTGATGTTTTGTGTATCCACCTATGTTTGCACCATTTATTCTGAGTACGGCATTGTTTTGGTTTACTAGTGCACACAAACTAGAGAAGAATAAAGGGCACAGGTTTTTAATGTTTTATTGTCTAAATCTACCATGCCTACAGTAAAACCAAACTTGGATATTTTTAGTCGCATAGAGAAGCATAGCGCACATGGCCGCAGGCTAATAACGACGTATCGACCAGGTGCACATTCAGTCCAGTCCAGGCCCGTGTCTTGCCTGTCGAAGGTCCGCATTGTCTCTGCTGGTGAAATTGGCAGAACACAGACAGTAGCTGCTGTAGATCTGACGAGGTGGTACATGAGCCATGACCTGCCTTCGCGCACACTGGAGCCAAACACGAGATCTGGAACATCAACGTGCCCGCGTCAAGTATTTGGGTTAGAATGAGTACTAGCTTTATTTCTGCTTTCAGCCGCACATAAGATAGTTTTGAGTGAAAAACTGGCATCTCTATTAAAAAACGTTATCTGAAAAATATCGACCCTTTCTTTCTTAATTTCATTTTTGCTACAAAGACGACTTGTGAAAAAATCAATGGGGAAGGTAATATCAAATTAAAATCTACCTTTATTATTTAGAGACGCGGATACAAGTTTTTGTTTGTGCTATCATATTGTTCGGTGGCAACGACCCACCTTTCCTCTTAATCCAAAATATATTTCTGCTGACAAAAGCAGGCATCGCACGCTAGGACCACTAAACAATTATTTATGCATATATACTCTCGCGCAATGCGTATTCTTCTGGTATTTCTCGAGCCCTGCAGTAAACCTGTTACAAAAACCTTATTGAAAAACCTGTAATGCATTTTTAGCACAGGTTGCACCTGCATTGCCTAATTATTTATCAGCTTGTAGCGGTAACTTCGTTCTTGTGAATATAGTGTAATTTTACATTAAAGCTGAACCTCAACGCATGGAATTCAAGCGTAAATGATAAATTATAAGTATTGTAATTATTAAAATTATGATAGGTATTATAAAAATATACAGTTTTTGCTTTGTGTATATATTGTGAGGGGGCGGGAGCCCATCGGCAGATCAGCAGCGGCATCGCGATCAAGCGGAGGGAGCCCACCGGAGATCGGAGCGGCATGGACATCAACAGAGCATGGCGGAGTGAGATGGTGGTGTAGACGGGTGCTGTGTGCGGGTCGACGGGACCGACGGGACTGGGTTGTTGGTGCTGCGGGAACTGTGATGCGCGAACTGGGTGGACTGTGAAGTGCTAGATCTAAATCGCTGCTGAACAATAAACCATTTCACAACAAGTGGGGGCTCGTCCGGTCGCCGGCCACCATGAATAACATCGACGGCTCGGAAGCAACGCCACCAGCGCCGTTAATTCCACCCGAAGTACTACAGCAGCTACGGGACAGCACGTCGGGCACACCGATAGAACTGGAGCGCCTTGCCGCGCAAATTCGCAACTTGATACTCGCGGCCCCGTCAGCGGACGATGCCACCGCCACCATCACGGGAGTGCCTGCGCCAGCTAGGCCTCTCAGCCACGCTGGCCACGACTCTCTGAACCTCAAAGGTGCTCCCATCGCACTCCCCAGATTCGTTGGCTATGAGGACGGACAGTCGCCAAGAGAATTCCTTGAGCGCTACAAAGAATACTGCGACGTGTGCGGCATCCCCACGGAGAGCCGGGTGCAGCTGCTGCCAGCGGCGTTGGACGGCACGGCCAAACAATGGTGGCGCTTTGTTGGGGGATTCTCGGAATGGAGCGCGTTCACAGCGGCGTTCGAGGCCGAGTTCGCGGGTGTGGACTACAAGTCCAAACTAAAGGCTGAGCTCAACCAGCGAACGCAGCACCCTTCCGAAAATTTAAAGCGTTTCATCCACGTGATCGCGGAATACTATGACCGCATCGGCGAATCCGTCCCGGAAGCGGACAAGGTGGAGAGGGTCCGCCGACAAATGCACCCTACATTCCAGGATTTGACAGCGGGGATGACTTTCGCTACTCTGAAGGACATGGCTGCGGCAGCAGGGCCCATCATGGAACGGGCGTGGCATCGCCTCCGCTATGCACCGCCGCCGCCAAGAAGCACGCAGGCAGCCGCTGACCTTGCGTTTGCTGGCTGTGCGCCCTGCACTAACGTGGCGGCCATGCCAAATGTCTCGACGCCGTACATGTGGTCGCTCCAGCCGACTGCAGTGTGGCCTCTGGTCAGACACCGGAGCCGCATCTTTCGCTGCCAACAGCCAGCGGACTGCAAAGCCTCCCACCACAGCAGGCACCCGGAGGAAGACCGCATCGCCTGGCCCCGCCGGGGCCACAGGGCTACTACCACGGCGGCACACCTCCTAGGCAACCAGGACCTCCACCCCGAGGCAACCCAGGAGCAGGCGAGGTGAAATGCCACCGGTGTGGCGGATGGGGCCACATGGCCCGGGCCTGTGCGACTCGTTCGCGGTGCTTCAGCTGCAACCGCCCAGGCCACAGGCAAGCGGATTACCCGGGAAACGGGCAGGCGTAGCTGCCCCTCAGGCAAGCAGCTACGCATCGTCCCTCCAAGTACTGGCGACAGCTGGGGGCAGAGAACCGTTGCTGGAGATTCTGGTTGGGCAAACTGCCTTTTATGCGCTGCTAGACACAGGGGCTAGTGTCAGCCTGATGAATGCGCGGGCCTTAAGTGCTGCCAAGCTATCGGGGGCTACCATCAGGGAGGAAAAGCGCACGCTTCGCCTGGCAAAAGGATGGTCGGAGACGGCTCAAGCAGTGCGGTGCCGCATTAAGTGGGAAGGCGGTTCGAGGAAACAGCATTTTCTGTTCATGCCAGAGTTATGCCACGACGTTGTGCTTGGACGAGACTTTCTGGCAGTTGCCAACATTTCCTTGCACATGGGCTTAGGGGGCTGGACCCTGGGCATTGACCCACAGCCAGTTGTAAAGTTTGACAAACCACCACAGGCCCGACAAATTGCTACAGAGCCCATGCCCGTGGTCACTTCGCGGGGCCGCAGCAGTGAAATGGATCGTGAAGACGACCTAGACCTGACAGAACCATTCGCGGTACTGTTTGCCACACAGCAAGAGGATACTGAACTGCAAGAGTCCCACAGTGCAGCTGATGGTGACGTGGCAGATGAGGCACAACTGCAGAAGCTCCTACATGATTTTGGGCATCTGTTCACTGCACAACCAGGTTGTACAACACTAATGGTGCACAACATCGACACTGGGTCACATTCCCCCGTACGCTGCAAGCTACGCCCTGCCAATGGCCGCAAAAGAGAGATTCTTGATCAGGGTGTGGATGAATTGTTGAGCCAAGATCTCATCGAACCATGCACGGGGCCGTGGGCTAGCGCGCCTGTTCTGGTGGGCAAGAAAACAGGTGGCTACAGGGTGGCTGTTGACTACAGGGCACTAAATGCAAGAACCAAAGTGCCCGTGCACCCTATGCCCCGTACTGACTGGGTGCTCGCACAGCTAGGTCAAGCCAAGTGGTTCACGAGCGTGGACCTGTCCCAGGGATTCTTTCAGGTTCCCATTGCTCTTGAAGATCGGCCTAAGACTGCTTTTATATGCCACAAGGGCATGTTCCAGTTTAAAAGGATGCCTTTTGGCGTTGCAGGTGGTCCAGCAACATTTCAGGCCTTAATGGACAAGGTCTTGGAGGGCATTAAGCACCACTATTGTATGGCATTCCTGGATGATGTACTGGTCTACTCCAACACATTTGCAGAGCACCTCGAGCACATCTCAGAGGTGCTACGCAGGATTGAAGCAGCAAATCTTACGATCAATCCAGCTAAGGTGTTCCTCTGTAAGCAGTCACTGAAGTTCCTGGGTCACGTTATTTCTCCTGGGAACTGCCGTCCAGATCCAGACAAAGTACAGGCTGTTTCAGACTTCCCAGAGCCCAAAACAGTCAAGGAACTCCAGAGGTTCCTTGGACTAGTGGGTTACTACAGGAACTTCATACCCCACTTCTCAGACAAAGCAAGGCCTCTCACAACGCTCCTCAAAAAAGGTACGCGCTGGAGCTGGGGGCATTCACAAGTGCAGTCCTTTCAGGAGTTGAGGAAAACGCTGGCCAGTGATGTTGTTGTAGCCCTGCCAGATCTGAACCGGCCTTTCATCATTGAGACTGATGCCAGCGGCACAGGAATCGCAGCAGTCTTGCTGCAGGAGGTGAATGGCCAACTCAGACCAGTGTCCTTCATTAGCAGGACTCTCACCACGGCGGAGAGGAACTACACTGTTCAGGAGTGGGAATGTTTGGCCGTGGTGTGGGCAGTTGATAAATTCCGGCCTTACATAGAGTTCTCCTCCTTTGAGGTTCACTGCGACCATGCATCCTTGGCATGGATGTTCAGCACGGAGCAAACATCATGCAGAGTACGGAGGTGGGTCCTGAGACTACAGGGTCTTAATTGCGTGATCAGGCACCGTAGAGGCCGTGCCAACATACCGGCCGACGCGCTGAGCCGGGTCCCGACCGGCTCTCCTGACCCAACGCCGCCTGGCATAGCCGAGGACTGGTTCCCCATTGAAACACCAGAGCCACCGCCGACCATCATCTTGGAAGAGGCTGCCCTGGTAAGCTCGACTGACACCTCTGTGCTTTCCGAGCCGGACAAACTTGTGGCAGAACAGCAGAAAGACCCATTGCTGCAGCTCTTGCTAGTGTATCTTCAGACTGGGTGCTTGCCTGATGACACCAAGGAGGCGAAACGCATCCGAGATTTAGCTCAGGACAGCTCTGTATCACCGGAGGGACTTCTCTACTACACAGCAGGTCTGAAGCGGGTTGTCTGGCTGCCACAACACTTGAGGGCCCTAGTTCTCCAAATGGAACATGACCACCCACTTAGCGCCCATCCAGGGTTGTTCAAAACCCTGAGGCGGATCTGGAGCCGTTTTATGTGGTTAGGCCTCCGCTCGGACACATCTCGCTATGTCAGAGCCTGCCAGCAGTGTCAGAGGTTCAAGCCGGACCGACAGAAGCCAAAGGGCCTCATGGACAGCACTTGGGCGACACAACCCATGCAGCAACTGAGCGTGGACCTCATTGGGCCACTGCCTTCAACGCCTCGGCAGCACAAGTACATCTTGGTTGTGCTCGACACATTCACAAAATTTGTCGAGCTATTCCCTCTCCGAGCACCAACCTCCAAGGCTATCATTGACAAAATGGTCGAAGTTTTTTGCCGTCACGGTACACCCAGTGCCATCTCCAGCGACAACGGCAAGCCATTTGTCAGCAAACTCTGGAAAGGAGTCCTCAAGCATTGGGGCATTGACGAGAGACACACTGTGCCCTACAGACCAGCAGGCCAGCCAGTGGAGCGGCACAATGCCACGGTCAAGCAATCCATCGTCAACTACTGTGCATCTCACCGAGACTGGGACAAGAGACTGCCAGAAGTAGCTTTTGCTATGCGCACCACAGAGAGCGTGGTCACAGGCTTCACTCCTGCATTCCTCTGCTATGGACGGGAGCTGCGAACACCTTGGGCTGAGCGCCAGCAGCTGAGCAGTGAGCACACCTCGCCATCCGCTTCTCATGCACTGGCAGCGGAGCTGGAGATCTACCTACAAGATTCTCTTGAAATGGCCAAACAGCATCAAGACCACGCTAGGGAGCTCCAGCAGCGACAGTACAACAGGACACGTAGACCGTTTGCCTTCAGGGCAGGAGACCTCGTGCTTCGCACTGCTCACCCTTTGAGCAATGCACGGACAGGCTTCACCGCAAAGCTTGCACCCAGACGGCTAGGCCCCTTCGTGGTGACTGCCCGTGTAGGGCAAAACACGTATGCCCTCAAAGATCCCCTCACAGGGAAACAGAAAGGGTTGGCAAACGCAGACCAACTTGCCACGTACCACCCGCCGTGGAAGCCCTCATGCACGGATTAAGGGGGGGAGAATTGTGAGGGGGCGGGAGCCCATCGGCAGATCAGCAGCGGCATCGCGATCAAGCGGAGGGAGCCCACCGGAGATCGGAGCGGCATGGACATCAACAGAGCATGGCGGAGTGAGATGGTGGTGTAGACGGGTGCTGTGTGCGGGTCGACGGGACCGACGGGACTGGGTTGTTGGTGCTGCGGGAACTGTGATGCGCGAACTGGGTGGACTGTGAAGTGCTAGATCTAAATCGCTGCTGAACAATAAACCATTTCACAACAATATTGCTACAAATTTCTTTTGCAATATGCCGTGGATTCACTTGAAGGCAAAACGCAAAACAAACAATTGAAACGCAATCAATAAAATAGCGTCCGTCTGAACTCATATATGTAAATAATGTATGGAGTTCCTGCTTAATTACATAGTGGTAACAACAAATGCTATGAACCCATGGACCCTCCCTTTGAACCAGAAGTCTATGGGAGATGCCTTCCTCCAGCTGTGGCCATAAATAGGCTGATAATAATAACAATATTAATAATTCTGCTCATAATAACAACAGTAATAACAATAACAACCACAGCGCATCCTACGAAAACAACTTCAACGCAGCAATCAAAATGTAATAAAAAGAGTGCGGATAAGCTACACTGTTCTATTAGTTATGGTATATTGTCACGAAGCCAGAGACGACGCAGTTGTCTTGAAGGAAAACACGTTTATTGGAGCGAACTTGTGCTCCCCTAACAACTCTAGGAATACACAGGCGGCGAAGCAGCAGTCAACAAAGTGACGTGTGCGAGCGAGCGTCGACGATCGGAATGTTGTGGCGTCTGCTCTGCAGGCTTTTATCTTTCGGCGCGAGTGTTTCTGGAACCGTCGATTTACTTCCAGAACTTTGTAGATCAGAGAAGATTATTCTCGGCTAGTGACGTTAACACAAAACAGTCTGCTTATCCGAATGAGATAGCCCGGGCGGCATAAAAATAAAGAATGCAAGACGCGCTTCGATTGACACAGATAACAGAGGCGGGCGTAGCCGGGCATTAAAAACAAACAATAAATAATCAAACAAACGCATACATGGTTCGCGGCAATTACCCCCCCTCTAAGAGTGCATCGACCCGATGCTAAAACAAAAGACAGTCCGAACAAACAACAAATAAAAATTACGCCCATCTTCCCGCGAGGGAACCCTGATGTGATGCGATGCATCAGGGGGGAGCGTTTGGACTGACGCTGGTATTGCATTGCGTGAGTCCACTCGCTAAAGGGACTGTCGCTTCCGTCACGTCTTCATCGGAAGATCTTGCACGGAGGTATCGTCAAGCACAGTCAAGTCAAGTGCGAGAGCGAGTGCTGGACTGATCCGGCGCCGAGCGCTCCCCCGCTTATATTCCCGATTTTGAAAGGAGAGGAGCCGGGGGAGGGGGGGGGAGAGTCCCGCGCATGCGCACACATGCGCGCACCCAGAGCAGCGAAGCGCACACGCGCAACTGTTGTTATGATAATGAGACGGAGTAAGAGTGTTGCGCACAGCTGTCGGAAAGAAGAACGGAGGAGAGTTGCGCATGTGCAGTGAGCGTGCGGACAAGGCCGTGACAACAATGCCACAGGAGGGACAGGCCCGAGAGCAAGAGATGCGCCGAATCTAAAAGTCCGTCATCTTGCATAGTAAGGTTTCGAGCGAGCCACGTGGACGACTTTGGGCCGCGTGCGTTGTCGTGATGTTCTGGAATCACAATCGGAGATCACCTAGTAGGTAAGTTGGCCGACACGTCGTAGAATCTGGTAGGGTCCGAAATACCGTTGCACAAGCTTCTCACTGGGTCCGAGTCGTCGGATGGGAGTCCAAACCCAAACACGATCCCCTGGGTGGTACTCGGCGTCTCGGCATCGGAGGTTGTAGCGCCCGGCAACCACGAGCTGCTGGTCCGTTGTACGAACTCGAGCGAGCTGGCGGGCCTCTTCCGCACGCTGAAGGTATCCCTGGACGTCGGGTTGAGGTCGCCGTCTTCTACATGCGGAAGCATGGCGTCAAGCTTCGTAGTCGGCCGTCTTCCGTAGACAAGCTCGAACGGCGTAGTAAAGATGGTTTTGGTTCGTTTCCCCGAAGTTCGGTGTCGATCAGGAACCCAATCGCACGGGCTCCGGTTGATTTGGCAGGAGGCTGGCAGGGCGATGGTGTTTAAGTTCTTGGAGACGGTGGTCGAATTGACGAACTCGAGGCGTTGGGGTTCATTAAGTGAAATGAAGAGTTTATATACAGCTATTTACAGTAGGAAAACTGGGTATATGAGTAATAGGAGGAAAACTTCCGACTTCAGCTAGACGCTATCTCCAAGTGTGTACAAATCACTCGAGCTTCTCAAATTCGTCTAACTCTCCTATCCTCGGAGCGTACACAAACCACTCGAGAAACGACGGCCGAGACTCTGTCTCGCCGCTAGATCCGTCCTGTTGCCCGGTACGGCGCTGTACCCTAAACTTCCGACGCGATCTTAACCTCTAGCCTACGGGGCTCACAAATCCCAACCTAGCTTTAACGGTTGAGACTCCTTGTCCCGCCCTGAACTTCCCAACTCAGCGCTCTGACAAGAACCCTTTCTAACGGTCAAGTTCGGCCTTATAACACCTCGAGCTCACGCTCTCTCGGGAACGCCCCTGTAGCATCCATACACGCAGAAGGGAGTGCCCAAATTCACGTCGACAGCTGTCACTCAGTGCGCTACGGAATATTCAATGAGGCGCCACCGTATATGGGTCAACGGCCCGCTCCCGGACGAGCAAGCGCGCGTGACCCTGCGCGGTGAGGGCGAAAGGCGGCGACAGTGCACTGTGCCGAACGGAGCGCGTTAAATACGGAGGCTCGCGCGGCGCACGCTACGGCGTCGGCAATCACCCCCTCCCCGGCGCACCACGCCAACGATTCTCGGAAACGTCTGCGTTTTCAGTGCGGTGCCGTCTGCGTTTTCAGGGGGGATTATCCCCGTTGTATTCGGTCGGGCAGACAATCCGGCTCCCGTGCGTGCCGTGACAAATTGGCGTCGACTGCTCTGCAGTGTTGGCAGTGCTACGTCGCCAGACAGAGTGGCGAGTTCTCACGCGCAGCCCGGGCGCCTGGCGGCTGACCTCACGAGTGGGTCTTACAACTCCGTCGACAGCGACTGTATCCTGAATGGGGGAACATCCCAGCGGAATACCGTTGGCCGGATTGTCCGGCGCCCATACGTGCCGTGCCGAATTGGCGACGGCTGCCGCGTACAGTCCACCGTGTTGAGCCACCAGACAGAGTGGCGGGTTCTCACGCGCAGCCTGCGCGCCTGGCCACTGACCTCATAAGTGGACCTTACAACTCCCCCCTTTAAGAAGGTTACTGGACCTCTTGGTTCAGTCAATCCGAAAAGAATTCAAAAGGGCCACTCGTTTCATGTCTCCTTCAGCAATTACACGGAACAAAAAAAAACACGTGGAAGGAGCTAGGTATAACCACAAATGAGCCCCCTTCCATTGATGCTGTTGATCCGAACCTTCTCTCACCTAAACTACAAACACAACCTATTCACTAGCCGTTAAACAGGGACGGAATACTCTAGCAAACCGGAAACACACCAAAAAATGCTAAAAACACTAAGTGCGAGTACAAAAAAATTGGGTCGTGTCTCCGGGGCGCGTAAACGCCACGAACAACGAGACAACTCAACCTATAACACTGATGCGCGCTATAACTGCAAACACGCACAAACATTCCGGCACTCGACAACAGGAACAAAAGGAATAAAGACTGGCAAACAACACGGGCAATTTTGCAGTCAACAAAAATAAAACGTCAACAATGTTTGCATTGCCACTATGCGGACCAGCGCAAATGTCCTCCTTGACGGTGTAGCCTGATAACGTTCCTTCAAGAATGTTCAGCTGTGCTTCCGCTCACTTGCGGTGCACAGAAGGTTCAGTTCGGTTTTCCGATCGATCAATTCGCTGCACGGATCGAGCACCCAAGGCATCTCGTCACGCACAATCACGGCACACACACACACACACACACACACACCACCAACGAAAAAGTACGGGTGAACGGGAGAGTTCACGTGCGTCGTGGCGGTGTTAAGGCTGGGAGGCATGCCATTCAATGGTGGCCCCCCGAAGCAAAATTGTGAAGGCGCGACAGTGCGTACGCGTTCGCGTTGTTTGATCCCTTCTTGTGAGAAACCACAATGTTTTAGCGTTTCAAGGCTAATGCCCACCTTGACAATTTAGCCCCATGAGGCGTACAGGTCGTCAGGTAAGACAGAGGGTTATGGTCAGACACGACAGTGATTTCTGCCCCAAAAATCCAATAATCAAACTTTTTCAATGCCCAAATGATGGCAAACGCCTCGCGCTCGATGGTTGACCAGCGGGTTTGGGTTGGAGTGAAACGATGGTTGGCAAACGCGATGGGCTTCTCGCGGCCTCTTTCTCCATCTGCGCCAGAAATGCCCCGGCTCCCACCTCAGACGCGTGTGTAAACAGCCAATAAGGCTGGTGCGGGTCAGGGCTGTTTAGCGCCGCGGCTGAGCAAAGGGACTCCTTTAGCTGCTCGAACGCCCGCTCGGCCTCGCTACTCCAAGGAATCGGGTTCGGTACACCCCGCTTTGTCAGTGACGTTAGCGGTTCAGCTACCCCCGCGTAGTTGATGAGGTACTCTCGGTAATACCCGCAAAGGCCAAGGAGGCTTCGAAGCTCCCTCTTAGTCTTTGGTTGTACGAGACCTCTGATTGCGGCCAGCTTTTCCGGATCGGGACCGTGCATTCCGCTGCCCACTGCGTGGCCGAGGTACTAAATGTGGCTCTGAGCTACCTTCCACTTCTCAACGCTCGCCTTTAACCTCACGTCCGTCAACAAGCCGAGGATAGTGTCCACGTGCCTAAGTTGTTCTTCCCATGAAGAGGAGAAGACGGCAATGTCATCCAGGTAGGCCGTGGCGTAGTACCAGTGTTTGGCGAGCAACGTGTTCATCATCCTCTGAAATGGTGCTGCCGCATTTCTGAGACCAAACGGCATGACGCGCCACGCGTACTGCCCGTCGAAGGCGGTTAGGGGCTGGCTCTCAGGGGCTACGGGTACCTGCCAGTAGCCCCTCCGCAATTCTATAACTGTGATGAAACTCGCCTTTCCTACTTTCAAGATCAACTCCTACGATGGCGTCATAGTAAATGCATCAGCGAGAGTCACGGCATTTAGTCTGCGGTAGTCAATACACATTCTCCACGACCCATCTTTCTTTCCGACGCAAACGACCGGGTGAGCATGCTCACTTTCGACTGGGTAGATGAGGCCCAACTCCAAAAGTTTGTCTACCTGGTGGGTGACTTCTTTCCTGAGCAGCTCCAGAACGCGGTAAAGGAAAAGCCCTCTTTGGCTCAATACTTCCCTGCAGCTCGATCCGGTGTTGCCCCACCGCGGCGAGTCCTGGCGTTCCATCGAACAGGTCGGCGTGTTTTGCAAATACGCTTGCAATCTCAGAGCTCTCTTGCTCACTTAAGTGTGACAACTTCTCGATCGGTAAGGGGAGGGTACTTCGCCGCGGCGGCATAAAGCGTAGGGCGCACTCTACGTCCCCAAGTCGCTATCTTCATCGAGCACTACCCCCACGTGACTGACGCGACAGTAGTAAGGTCGCAGGCGGTTGGCGTGCACCGCCGAAGTTTTCTTTTCCCCTATGTCGAGACGGTATGAATGCTACCTCTCCTGTGCAACAACCGTCAACGGGCCCCACCATCTCGGGGCCGTCTTACGTTTACCCTCCGTGTCGAACAAAGGACGTGTTCGCCGACGCTGAACGTTTTGTTACGCGCGGTTCTATTGTACGCCTGCGCGTAACTGCCCTGGCGCGCGCTCGCCGTGAGGTCGGCTACTTCCGCCGCTACCTCTAGCTGCTCGCACAGCTGCCTTAGGTATTTCGCTGGCTCCTCTTTTAATGGGCGCGGTACAGGCAGTTCCCCTGACAAGCTGTCCTGGAGGATCACCAGCGGTGCTGTGGGGTTCCTGCCATAAAGCATGCGAAATGGGGCGACTCCAGTTGTGTCGTGCGGAACCACTCGGTAGGCCCACAACACGAACGGTACTAACCTATCCCAGTTACTTGGATCCTTCTCGATGACGTGAAACAGCATGTTCTTAAGTACCCTATTCCAATGCTCCACCATGTCATTGCTTTCCGGGTGTTCCGGTGTCGAGAAGCGTGGCGCGCAGCCCAACCTTTCCAAAAAGCTTTATGTCAGTTGTGGCGTGAAGTTAGTACCCTGACCCGCCGCGGTGGCTCAGTGACTAAGGCGTTGCGCGGCTGAGCACGAGGTCGCGGGTTCGATTCCCGGCCGCGGCCGCCGCTTTTCTGATGGAGGCGAAAAGCAAAAATGCCCGTGTGTACGAGATTTCGGCGCACTATAAAGATGCCCAGGTGGTCAAAATTAATCCGGAGCCCTCCACTAGGGCGCGTCTCATCGCCTGCGTTGCGTCGGCGCGCTAAACCCCACAATCAATCAAGTTAGTACCCTGGTCAGACCATAATAGCTCAGGGATTCCAGTCCTGCTGAATATTGTCAGGAGAGCCTCGCAAGTTGCTTTCGCCGTAAGTGACCGCAAGCACACGACTTCGCGCCAGCGTGTGCAGATGTCCACCAGACAAAGTGCATACTTGTGGCCCCGACCCGACGGTACGTCCAGGGGACCAATGATGTCAATGTTTACTACCTGGAAGGGGTGGTCTGGCCTTGTTAGGGGAACAATAGGGACCCGGTCGCTGAACCGTCTATCTGCCCTGATTTGGCAGCCGTGATATGTTAGGCAGTGATTGGATACGTCTGCCTCTAGGCCAGGCCAGAAAAAGCTATATTTTATCCTAGCCTTCGTCTTTTTGGGTCCTACATGGCCTCCCCATAGTGACTCGTGGCCCAGCGAGAGTACCTCCTCGCGTCTTTCTGAGGGGAGCACGAGTTGCATTACCTTCGCGCCGGCTATAGTGTCCCTATGAAACAGCAACCCGGCCGCCTACCCTCGTCTGAGTCCGAGCCCGTAGGAGTTTTCGTGCCAGCCCTCGTCTCCAGCTCCAACCTTCGCAGCCGCTCATCAGATTCGAGCTTCAGTTTTTGTATGAGTTCTTCCGATTGTCGCGCCTCTCTTCTCTCTCGCTCCACCGCTTTACGCGCGCTCTTTCCTCTGCTTGGCGCGCTTCTTTTCTCTCGCGCTCCGCCGCTTCGCGCGCTCTTTCCTCCTATCGCGCTTGAAACCCCAACTCCATTCGTCTAAGAATTATTGCCTCAGACTCCGCTTGGACCATCCCTCCTGCCGCCGTTCCTCCTTGAGGTGGCGCCTCATGTGTCTGACCATTTCCGTCTCCTTCCGCCATGTTCGCCAGCATGCTCCGCGTGACTACCATGCAACCCCAGACTCAGCCTACAACGCCACAACGAAGCGCAAGAAATCCCACTCACCCGCACCTTCGGTGGTCGGCTGCAGCGTCGTTGGCCCCGTGCACAGGCTTGGCTCTGCCGCTCCACTCCGCGCGGACCTCGGCTGCTACCGATGAAGGTGGGCTTGCGTCTGCTTGCCGCCCCTGATTTTGGGCTGGTGATTTCTTCTGCGAAATCCTGTCGGATGGGCCAGTAGAGATGGTTGTGGTTCGTTTCCCCGAAGTCCGGTGTCCATCAAGAACCCAATCGCCCGGGCTCCGGTTGATTTGGCAGGAGGCTGGCAGGGCGATGGTGTTGAAGTTCTTGGAGACGGCGGTCGAATTGACGAACTCGAGGCATTGGGGTTCTTTAAGTGAAACGAAGAGTTTATATACAGCCATTTACAGTAGGAAATCTGGGTACATGAGTAATAAGAGAAAAACTTCCGACTTCAGCTAGACGCTAGCTCCAAGTGCGTACAAATCACTCGAGCTTCTCAACTTCGTCTAACTCTCCTATCCTCGGAGCGTACCCAAACCGCTCGAAAAACGACGGCCGAGACTCTGTCTCACCGCAAGATCCGTCTAGTTGCCCGGAACGGCTCTGTACCCTAAACTTCCTACGCGATCTTAACCTCTAGCCTAGGGGGCTCACAAATCCCAAACTAACTTTAACGGTCGAGACTCCTTGTCCCACTGCGAACTGCCCAGCTGAGTGCTCTGACAAGAACACTTTCTAACGACCAAGGTCGTCCTTATAACACCTCGAGCTCACGCTCTCTCGGGAACGTCCCTGTAGCATCCGTACACGCGGAAGGGAGTGCCCAAACTCACGTAGACAGCTGTCACTTAGTGCGCTACGGAATATTCAATGAGGCCCCGCAGCCTTTCGGTCAACGGCCTGCACGCGGACGAGCAAGCGCGCGCGACACCGCGGGGTGAGGGCGAAAGGCGGCGACAGTGCACTATGCCGAACGGAGCGCGTTAACAACGGAGGCTCGCGCGGCGCACGCTCCGGCGTCGGCAATTACCCCCTCCCCGGCGCACCACGCCCACGATTCTCGGAACCCGGCGGCGCCGTCTGCGGTTTCAATGGGGGATTATCCCCGTGGTATTCGGTAGGCCAGACAATCCGTCTCCCGTGATTGCCGTGACAAATTGGCGTCGACTGCTCTGTAGTGTTGGCAGTGCTACGTCGCCAGACAGAGTGGCGAGTTCTCACGCGCCGCCCGGGCACCTGGCGGCTGACGTCACGAGTTGGTCTTAAAACTCCGTCGACACCGACTGCATCTTGAATGCGGGATCATCCCAGCGGAATTCCGTTGGCCGGACTATCCGGCGCCCATACGTGCCGTGCCGAATTGGCGACGGCTGCCACGTAGAGTCCACAGTGTTGAGCCACCAAAAACAGAGTGGCGGGTTCTCACGCGCAGCCTGCGCGCCTGGCCACTGACCTCATAAGTGGACCTTACAGGCTACATCTGAGTATTCTCCTGGATAGCCGTGCTGTACGCAAACGTGACATACTGGAGCACTTCGTCCCAAGTCCTATGTTCAACGTCGACGTACATTGAAAGCATATCTGCGATTGTCTTGATCAGACAATCCGTTAGTCCGTTCGTTTGGGGGTGGTACGCCGTCGTTCTTCTGTGATCCGTGTTGCTGTGCCGTAATATTTCTTGCATAAGCTCCGCAGTAAACGCCGTTCCGTGGTCCGTGGTTAGGACTTCCGGTGCTCCATGTCGCAGCACAACTTGGCTTCTGAAAAAGTTTGCGACTTCCTGTGCAGTCATTCTCGGAAGAGCGGCGGTCTCTGCGTAGCGCGTCATGTAGTCTCTTGCTACGACAATCCACTTGTTCTCGGATCGTGACGTAGGGAACGGGCCCAGTAGGTCCATTCCAATCTGCTGGAAGGGCTTCGATGGGACGGCGATCGGCTGCAGAAGTCCGGCGCGTCTCGTCGGTGGCGGTTTTCGTCGCTGGCAGTCACGGCAGCTCCGGACGTAGTGGGTGACGTCGGATGTAAGGCGGGTCCAGTAGTACTTCGCCTTGATTTTTCCAATTGTGCGGGCTGTTGCGGGATGTCCGGAAGACGGGTCGTCGTGGCACGCTTCCAAAATTTTGTCACGAAGGTCTGCGGGGATGACAGAAGGTAATTCGTTCTTGTTCTGGGGCTGAAAGTCTTCTTCACGAGGACGGAGTTTCTCAGGCTGAATGCTGTTAGGCTGCGTTTGAAGGTCCTAGCAACGGCGACGCTGCATCCCTCCAGGTATTCGATTATGACGCGTAAGTCGGGGTCGGAACGCTGCTGGGTGGCTAGGTCGCTCTCCGTCCCGATTCCGAAGAACGCGGTGTCTTCATCAGAGTCTTGTGGTGGTGGGACGACGGGGGCGCGCGAGAGGCAGTCGGTGTCGGAGTGTTTCCTGCCGGATTTATAGATGACTGTAACGTCGAACTCCTGCAGGCGCAAGCTCCACCACCCAAGACGGCCAGAAGGGTCCTTAAAAATGGCAAGCCAGCACTGCGTGTGGTGGTCTGTCACAACCTTGAATGGTCTTCCATACACGTATGGGCGAAGTTTTCAAATCGCCCATATAATTGCCACGCACTCTTTCTCACAGGCAGAGTAGTTTTTCTCCTCCTTCGACAGACCACGGCTGGCAAAGGCGATTGCCTTTTCGCAATCGCTTTGTTTTTGGACGAGGACGGCGCCCAAGCCTATTTCACCGGTGTCAATGTGCATTTCCATTTCGGCGTTTTCGTCGAAATGAGCGAGCACGGTTGGGCTTTGCAGGCGTTTTTGCAGCTCGCAGAATGCTTTTTCCTGGCGCTTTCCCAGCTAAAAGGGGTGCTATCCTTCGTCAAGTGTGTGAGTGGCTCTGCAATGCGTGCGAAGTTTGCGACGAAGCGCCGGTATTATGCGCACAGTCCGAGAAATCTTCGCACGCCCTTCTTGTCTCTCGGCGTTGGAAAGTTGGCAATGGCTGAAGTTTTTGCCGGGACAGGTGGGACTCCCGCGGCGCTGACGACGTGGCCCAGAACCTTGAGCTCCTCGTACGCGAAACGGCACTTTTCAGGCTTCAGCGTTAACCCCGACGTGCGAATGGCCTCGAGTACAGACTCCAACCTTGCAAGGTGTTCGTCGAAAGTTCGGGCGAACACCACAACGTCATCGAGGTATACGAGGCAGGTGTGCCACTTCAGGCCAGCTAGCACAGTGTATTTGAAACGTTGCTGGCGCCGTGCACTGCGCAAACAGCATCACCTTGAACTGTTATAGGCCATCCGGGGTTATAAATGCGGTGTTCTCTCGGTCTCTCTCGTCCACCTCAATTTGCCAGCAGCCGGTCTTCAGATCCATGGATGAGAAGTACTTCGCATGGCAGAGGTGGTCGAGGGTGTCGTCGATTCGTGGCAGGGGGTACACGTCCTTTTAGATGCGACGCTGAGAGCATCTCTTGTCGGCAGCCCTGTCCTTCCTGCGTGCGTCCGTTGTTGTTGTCCGCACCGCTGCGCCCCCCCTCCTCTCGCCGTGATAGCGCGCCCTCTCCCTAACATCTGTGGTGCGTGATGTGCGGCGCGCACCCTCACTCCGCCGATGGGCGGCGCTGCGCGCGGCGCAGCGGGCTGTGCGCATGTGCAGCGGCCTCTCTCTCCGCAGTCTCCTCTCCTTTGGGAGCGCTGCGCATATGAGTGCCGCAAACCGGCCGGATTCTCGGTCGACGGTCGTCTGCGCTACGCTTGGTCTTTCTCTCTCTCTCTCGCATTACCCGACGATTGCTCACGCAATTCAAGTAATCGACCCAACGGAAACGCACAATGGTACCCTCTCCAGCGTCGCATCACACAAGGGTTCCCAGAGAAAAGGTGGGCGTAATTTTTGGTGATTTTGTTCAGTCGCTGGTAGTCAACGCAAAACCTTTATCTGTCGCCTTTTTTCTTCACCAGTACGAGCGGCGCAGCCCAGGGGCTTTTCGATGGCTGTATAATGTCGTCAGTGAACATGACGTCGACTTGGGTCCGGATGGCTTCCCGCTCGTGTGAAGAGATGCGGTACGGTGACTGTCGGGTAGGTCGGGCTCCATCTTCCGTGATTATTCGGTGCTCGCTAAAGGTGTCTGACGTGGTTATTATTTCGACGAAAAACACTCGCTGTAGCGAGGCAGCAAATCCACTAATTTCTTCGGTTCTTCTTGCGTAACACCGAATTCACGTCGAAGTGATTCGGAAGCTTGAAGGTATCTTTGGGTGCCCGTTCAAAGTCGGCAACCGTGATCATGTTACTTGCTTCTTGCGTTTTTTCGAGGTATGCAATTGCAGAGCCCTTGTTAAATGCGGGTACTCCTCGGTGAAATTGGTGACCAATACGTGGGATTTGCGTTGCCTAAACCGCGCAATGGCTCTTGCGACAGACACACCGCGGTCGAGAATCAGCCTTTGGTCACTCTCCACGATAGCGTCGACGTCGGGAGGAGCACCTTCACACTAGACGGTGATCATCAAGCTTGCGCGGGTGGCAGGGTGACATGATCATCGGCGATCCTTACAGCTGCACGGTGTTCGGGGTTCGGTTCCGGCGTCATGGAGTGATCGGAGGAAAAATTATCGACTTGGTCTGCAGATCAGTTATTCCGCACTTGTCCGTCAAAAAGTCTATTCCGAGAATCACGTCGCGGGAGCAGTTAGGCAAGATAACGAACGCCGGAGGGTACGTTGTGCCGTCTATGGTGGCGCGCGATGTGCACGTTCCACTTCGCGTCACGAGGTGGTCTCCTGCTGTGCGAATGTGCGGACCGTCCCATCTGGTCATACTTTTTTTCAGCTTAGATGCAAATGGTCCGCTCATGACTGAGTAGTGGGCTCCCGTGTCTATGAGGGAGACTACTGCAAAGCCGTCGATGGACAGTTGAACGTCGGACGCTGCTTTCTTCGAGTTCCGGGTGCGTCGTGGCGTCGTATCTCGGCTTGTGCGTGTTGACGGTCGGGCACTGGGCGTCGTGGTCGTCGTCTTCTCAGCGGAAGGTTCGGTGAAGTTGTGTACGCGTCGCGCCGTGTGGTTGTCGTCGTGTTCGGAGTCACGTCAGGTTAAATCGGGTCGTCGGGCTGTCGGGCATGTCGGGAATTATCGTCTTCGCGAGTCGTTGCGTCGTTGGGGGGTTTCATTTTTTCGCGGTTGTGCAACTTTACCTCCAGAAGTTCCTGCTTTAGTTTTCCCCGCGGGGCTGGGGGCCTTCCACGTGCGAAATCAGCATTGCTACGGCGGTTGGGACTGGCATGGGTAGGGTAGGGCAATGGCGAACGGTTGAAGCGGGCTGGTCCTCGGTTGGCGTTGGACAGGTATTCGTCGATCTCAGTAGGGCGCTGGCCGGGTCGGGGGCGTGGGGCGTAGGCGGATAAACCATGCAGTCCGAGTCTCCTGTACGGGCAGCGACGATAGATTTGATTGCCTCTCCGCAGTGGTAGCACAGCGGACGATTATCGGGGTTCGCCATACGTCCGTCTTCCTCGGCTCCTAGTTTTTTCCTGCAGGTGGTCGGGCGGCGACAGTGGACGGCGGTACGGCGCGGGACTTCTTCATGACGGGTTGGAGCAAGGCGGGGTCGTCGAACAGCCGCGGAGTAGGTCATAGCTTGAGGCTCACGTGGTACTTCGGAAGGCGTAGAAGTCCCCAAAGCGAGTTGAATTTCTTCCCGGATCACGTCGCTCATAGAGGTGACTTGGGGTTGCGGCGTTGTTGAGAAGAGTTTCCCAACTCTTCCCTGACGACAGTGCGGATTGTCTCACGTAGTGTGTCAGAGCTAAGAGCCCCGGCATCGATCGAGTCCGCAACTAGCGCATTGATGGGACGGTAACTGCCTTGTGTGACTTTCACGTGTCTTCTCCAGCGCGGCAGCTTCAGACACGAATTCAGCCACCGTTTTAGGGGGGTTGCGGACAAGGCAATCAAAGAGTTATTGCTCTACTCCTCTCATCAGAAACATTAGTTTCCTTTCCTCCGTCATTTCTGGGTCCGCACGGCGAAAAAGTCGCTTCGTCTCGTCGACGAAGATCATGACCCCTTCGTTGGGGTGCCGCGTTTGAGTTTCAAGCAAAAGCGCAGCGTGTTTTTTTCTGACCACGGTAGTGAAGGTCTTAATGAACTCGCTTTTCAAGTGAGCCCAGTTGGTCAAGGAGCTCTTGTTGTTCTCGAACCAAGTGCAAGCTGAATCTTCCAAGTAAAAGAAAACATGCCGGATCGTTTCTGCGTCGTCCCACCTGTTGATTTTCCGGACGCGCTCCAGTTCCTCCAACTATTCTTCTGGGTCTTCTGCGGGGGCTCCTCGGAATGATGGCGGTTCCCGTGGCTGCTGCAGGATGATTGGTGATGTTGCTTCTTGCACCATGGTGTTCGTTGCAGCGTTCGTTCTCTTGGGCCCTTCTGGCAGAAGAGCGAACTAGGGTAGTAATCCTTGCAGTCGGCGGCTTTCCCTGGTTGGACTGGTTTGGCGGCTTCCAGATGTCGTAGAGAGCATGAAGGCTGCGTACCCAGCACCTCACCAGATGTCACGAATCCAGAGACGACGCAGTTGCCTTGAAGGAAAACACGTTTATTGGAGTGAACTTGTGCTCCCCTAACAACCTTAAGAATACACAGACGGCGAAGGTGCAGTCAACAAAGTGTGACGTGCGAGGCGCGCGTCAACGATCGGAATGCTGTGGCGTCTGTTCTTCAGGCTTTTATCTTTCGGCGCGAGTGTTTCTGGAACCGTCGATGTACATCCAGAATATTGTAGATCACAGGAGATTATTCTCGCCTAGTGACGTTAACACGAAACAGTCTGCTTATCGGAATGAGATAGCCCGTGCGGCATAAAAATAAAGAATGCATGACGCACTTCGTTTCACACAGGTAACAGAGAGGGGCGTAGACGGGCAGTAAAAACAAACAATAAATAAACAAACGCACACATAGTTCGCGGCAATATGTTGCTAGAAATACATTTTGCTGCATACCGTGAATTCACTTGAGCCAAGAGGCGAAACACACGACGACGACGAAGAAGGAGCGGCTGCTTCGTGTTCTTCCTACCCAGGCGGCACAGAAAGTGTTCCTCAAGACCGGCCCGTCTATGGCCGCTTTCTGGCATGTCCGGCCAGCATCCAGGTTCTGGCAGCCACTGATCATGCGTTGAACGGCCAACATTCGGCAACCAGCGCTTCGGTATTTTTCCGTCCGCCCGTCTACGGACGCACAACGGCAGCTAACCGGCTGCCAGACATTCAGTTCTCTTACGGCTGCCGATTTTGAGAAAAAGAACGGCCGAAGTACGGCCTTAGGGCATCCGTGTTTTCTTCGGGAAGCGGTATTCGGCCGAAGCAAGGCAAGCGACCGGCCACAGAATATGCGTATTCTTGCTGCAGTTGGTGTTCGAAAGGAGACCGACCGGAGCGCAGCTGCTGTGCATTCGTTGTTTCAACGGTGAACCGCGCGTCCGGCGGTAGAATATTCGTTTTCTTCGGACAACCAGTGTTATGAAAGATACCGGCCGACGTACGACCCCAGAATATACGTTTTTCATTCCGTTAACGGCCCTCGGCCGAATTACGGCAAGCGAATGGCCACAGAATATTTGGCAACCGGTGTTCAAGAGGAGACCGGCCTACGTAAGGTATCTGGTTATACGTCGTTTTTTTTCGGCAAACGGCATACAGCCGAACAACGGCACGCGCCTGGGCGCCGAGAATTCATGCACAGACGTGTTTGGAAGGAGAACCGACCGGTTTTTTCCTTCGGGGGAGAAAAAGCCGTTAGGGAGCCGAACGACGGGGACGCGTTTTTCATCCGCTCCGTGTTTCTACGTTTTAAATGAACGAACGTCGTTTGTCAAACAGTAATGAGTGTTCTCGGTGAACGGGCAAGGTGCAAGGACTCACTGGACATTAGCAGGGAACCTTTTAGGCCATCGAAATGTCATTTATTGCCTCAAGAAGACTGTGCCACACCGACGGGTGAGCTAAGCCTCGCCAGTCATCGCCGCTACCACGCCTCTGCCGCCGGCTTCGTCGACGCATCAGCTCGAGGCTATTCGCCCCCTCAAGAAATGGAGAGCATTGGAGACATCGACCCGGCAGAGATGTCCGATCCGAGATGTAGATGGTTCACCAGAATAACTGGCCTTCAAGGGCTTCGAGCAAGCGGCCACCACGCAGGAGCTAAACCGCCACCATGTCAAGGATTTCCCCACCAAAGAAAGGCAAGTGCGAGCAAAAGCGCAAGTTTATTCTGGTTACAATTAAACTGCGACAAGCAATGTTGCACTATGTTGTTGGTGATAAACGAAGAAGAGACTCGCTCGTGCATTGGTAGGATCAACTTCATGCCCTGCACTATGTTACTTCATGGGATTTTACGACTGCCTATTTAGAAAAAAAATATTTTTAAATTTGCGATAACAACAGAGCCTTGTCACTGACGAAGCCTAGCTGTTAATTTAGTTCCGATGTTTGAAGGTGAGCTTAGCTACTCTTGGGATATGACTCATTTGGTTAAACATAATCGCCAGCATCCTAGCAAGCACGGATTTGTGTCACAATTTTCTTGCTCAACGCCAGATTGTTGAGTTCACGCACGATTTGGCTCTTGCAATAGATAAGCTTAATGTGGTTGACTGTATATTCTTGGACTGCAAAAAAGCAAATGATGGTGTTCCATAACACCTTCTGCGTAGTACATTTCATCCTATGAACTGAATGAATCGGTTTTTGCATTGTTATTACTATTGGCCCAATAGCTTTGTTCAAAAGTACTGTGTAGTTTACTGGACTATAGCGAATGAACGTGATTCCGTATACCTGCAGCTTTATTCGAATTTAATAACATCCTGGTGTGCTGATTCAGAAAAGTTTTTGGATGTTAAACAGTGTGTTAACGGCACCGTTACAAGAAAACCTTCATTCCAATTGAATACGTATACCGTAAATTATGCTGCTGTGACAACGATCGAGGAATATAAATACCTAGGAGTTTATTTAGGGAGTGGTTAGAGGTTAAATAGGCAGGTTCACACCATAAAAGTTACGGCTGCATATGTTTTTGGCTTTCTGAGACGAAATTTCAGTGAACCTCCATCTAACTGAAAAGAACAACCGTATTTAACTCATGTTCGCTCAATCTTGGAGTACGCATGTGTTTTCATAGATCCCTACACCAAAGAGCAGGTTGATACGCTCGAAAACATACAGAATATGCCAGTGCAATTCGTATTAGGTAATTGGCACGCTCAACTTAGCATGAGAGAAAGTAGAAGTAAACTGAAATGGAAAAACGTGAAAGATCACAGACGAAACCACAGGTCGAACTTTTCTGGTAATATCTATCATTCGAAGACTGGAGTAGAAGGGGAGAAGTATGTCCAAGCGCCATTCTACATGTCGCAAAGTGGGACCGCTAGCTAAAAGAAAATTATTAACTTTCCTTTAAAGGTGACGCCTTGCGCGATTCATTTTATTTTACATCAATACTGCAGTGTAATTATCTTCCACGTATGATTGCATTAACTGTTTATATTGACGATTTTCAGCGCGCTTTGTAGAATTATTTTGTTATTTTGTCTCATATTTAATGCTTAGTGTTATGTATCTCCCTTCTGTAATGCATGCAAAGGCAAGCAGGCATCAAATAAATAAATAAATAAATAAATAAATAAATAAATAAATAAATAAATAAATAAATAAAACAATGAATAAATAAATGAATACAAATAAATAAATAAATAAACTTCCAGAGGCGCAAGTTTGCCTCCGACGGGTTGAGAACCCTACGCATTCAACCTTGACCAATAAAATATTTATTGCCCTATTCGTTGCAGTATGCAAGGTTTCCTGTATGCATGCTACCATTGCTATGTTATTGGTTTGAAACAAATTATATAACTCTAATTTTACGCCTTTCCTTGCGTGAACACAGAGGGATACAACTGCAGCCACCTGAAGGAGGGCGTCATTCGCAACGCGTCTGGAATTTTTTGAACGTAGTATGAAATTAGAAGAAAATAAGTTCTTTTGGATATTAAGCGGTGTGGACGTATACTCATGAGAACAACATTAAAATAGATTGAAAATGAAAGTACCTGTTCGCTCCTTCTTAGGATCAGCCATGCGCAAGATCATCAGAAATGTTGATCGAGTAGAAAATGTCTTTGCAAAAAAAAATGGGCAGAAACTAGATATACTTTTTTTGTGAAGGAGTTATATTAAATGCTCCTGAGTGTTTTGTTGAGAACCAAAACGCTTCGTAAAGGCATTCACGCCGGTTTTATATACAGCAAAATTGGTCAAGCATTTGTTATAAAAATAGTTTATGTAGTCACAGCATGAAAGTGTTCCGTAATATTGCCCTAAAAGAAATTGGCTAAACTCGGCGCAATTTATCTCTCTGAAATTGAACCCACTAAAGTATGCGCCCTCCACCGCGCCCCCCCTCCTCTTTCCCCGTTTATTGCAGGTAAGCCGCCCCACAGAGGATATCAGGACCTGGACAATACATCTATTCAAGCTCTACAAAGAACTGAATATTTTCTGTGTTCGGCAGTAAAAGAGGCACAGCAATTAAAGGAACGACAATTTGTGAGCACGGTTTAATAAATGAATTTTGCTGTATACTGAGGCTGGTAATAAAGCAAGGCTGCGCTGAAAGCTTGACGGCTGGTGGTTGCGCGCGAGCTCACTTTGATGTGGCTGCATTGGACCCAAAATGCTGGGTTTGTGCTGCTTCTGCACTGCGCGAATGAGTCATCTGCTTGCGCGACATGCAGTGACCGGCCTCAGTACAGTTAACGTACTGTGGCTGAACTCTAATGCCCGTGGCACGGCCGTATTTCCGGTAGCTTTAGTCCGGCTGGAGTCCGACGACCGAATCTCGGATGTCCTCCGGCGGCCGAACTTCGGCCGTACATGGGTGGCTTTGGAATGGCCGGAGCCCTACCGCTGGAGTCTGGCCGTATGACCGTAAGCCGGTCGACTGGCCGACGGACACTGGCCGTTGGACAGCCATGGGAGTACGGCCGTATACGGCCAAAAGGCCCACATTTGGACACGGGACGAACATGGCTGCCGGAAAACGGCCGGACAGAAAATCACCGGCCAAAGTACACCGGCCTGTTTTAGGCCGAACAGTCCTGTGCTGCCTGGGTATGCTCGTCGTTTTCACCTGATCAAGTGTAATTCAGTTGGTTGACTGCATCCACTGCTCTATCGACGCTGTGACATCTGTGGTCCCTCCGCGTGGTCCGTCGGCAAGCAACAGAATGTCCCCTCGGGCCGTCCGCTGCGTTTGATCCAGCTCACCGGTCGCTAGGACTAGCAACCAGTTGGTGTACCACTGCCGTTTTCGGTGCCGTGTGGCTATGTCGCACACGTCGGAGAAGCTCGGCGTAGCTCCATCCACAAATCTGCTGGCGACGCCCACTGCTACAGACGCCGCTACTGACATAGCACTCGACGGCTCACTACCAATGGAGCTAACGCCACCGCTCCCACTACCTCCGCTCAACCGTCGAATCTACCGAAGCGCCTGTCAGACCAAACAGCACCCGCAGTCCTGACAGCGGACACAACTGCGCCTGCAGGCACCCCTCGTGTGTACACCAGCCACACACCCGTCACTCCCACCGTTGGTGAACAAGCTACGTCACCGTCTGCCCCTCCCACCCCTTGGAGTGACCGACGGTTCCCAAAGTGCCACGGGTAAGGCTACGAAAACCCTCGACGTACCAGGTTGCAATCAAGCCTCGGGAGCGCTTCAACATTTACTCGCTTCCAACGAAGACATTGCAACGGACGCTCGTCAGCTGCCTGGGAACGTCTGGATTTACCGGCTACGCGTACCACAATCGCACCAACTCAATATCAGTATGGTCGCCATCTCTTGAGGCTGTCTAGCGATTGTGCTCCCTCGATTGTATTCCTCTTAACCTGAAACGAGCTGTTTATACAAGCGTACCTGCTATCAGGAACTGACATCAGGCGCTATGTCGTTTCGGGCGTGGACCCAGGAGAAAATCTAGATGATGATGATAATATTTGCATTTTAATGGCGCAAGGCCAGCTAAGGGCAAAGAGCGCCAAACAAAAGTGATTTCATGACACCGACGTGAAAGTAACAGTACAGAATTTCAGTAAAATAAGCATCTAAAAACACAAGCTAATGAAGATGACTGGTGTAAAGGGCCAGGTTGTCATGATGCATGATAAGAGATGAGATGTTAAAAATTGACATCGGTGAAAAACTTAAAAACATGCTTGATGAAAACATTGGCTCGTCTCCTAAAAAGAACGATGGGTGAAACGGGACGTGTTGTCTGTATAGTTGTGGGAAGTGTTTGCGTCGTGTTTGTGTCAGTGCCTTGCATTGATGAGTACGTGAATTACGAGATAGGCCCTCTCCACACCTGCCGCACATGGGTCTTGGAGATCCAGTGAGCAGGTGCGAGTGTGTTGCATGTGTGTGGCCCATCCGTAATCTTGCCAAGGTCACTTCGGTGTGTCTGTTGTGCGAGTCAGTTGTGTATCGTCCCAAGTGTGGTTTTATTACATGTAGTTGTTGTCTGTCTGTTCACTCCAGTGTGTTTGCCATGTTTTACGTAAGCAGCGGGCTTGGCTAGCTATATGGGCTGTTCCCCACCTGCTTCACCAGATCGCCCTGTAACCAGGCCGCCGTGTCGGTATCACCAGGTGACCGACAACCGACCACTGACTAGACTGCCCACTCGAACTACTGGAAAAGCATGTGCGACAGGATCACTACTGCGGCTGCGACCCAGTACGAGGCGATAGAGGCCTTCGTGGACGCTGGTGCCAAGGATGGCGTTTTATTTACTGCGATACAGTGTTCCCGTCTATCCTGACGCCTCTCAAACTTGCCTGTACCAAACCATCCGCACCCTGCCGCTCTACTGGCAGAGCTCACAGCCATCCGGGATGACCTACAGGCACTAACGCCGGCCCTACAGCGCGCCCCCGTGGGTGCCATCCTACATCTTTGTAAGGACTCCACCGCGGCGATACCGGATTTACGCCAAGTATCCAACAATTTTACTATTTCAAGGGACATCCACACACTACTAGACACGTACCCCCCCCCCCCCTCTCAGGCTGGTGAGGGTTAGGCGGAATACGCTCCCCCGCTCACACTGCAGCGGATGTGGCTTGTCACCCGACGTACATTCCCCGGCCGCTGCCAATGTTAACAACCGTTCCGATAGAAAACTTTCTCCAACCGGAAAGTGTCGCGCCAAACGTGCCCTCATCCCACCGTGTGGAAAGCACCTCCCCAGTAGACTTGCTTGCTGGGAAGAGGATTTTGCTTCGCAGACTTCGCGTTGGAGTGGCACTTTCACCATCTGTCACCCGGGCATTCGCCACCCGCTACCATACCCCGTTCGATGACACCTGCCCCTTCTGCACAGCTCCTGCCGAACAAGCTGATGCGGACCATCTCATATGGGCGTGTCCTTCACTGGCCTCAGCCAGAAAGCGACACCTGAGAGCTACAGGCCTCCATCCTGGAAGACCCCCCGACTTTCAGCGGTGGTCTGGGGACCCCACCACCGCTCCCTTCTCACTTCCTTCGAAAGACGGGGGCCCATATATATTTGTAAATAAGTTAATATTTATGCGAACGGGCATTCTATTGCTAATATAAAAAAAGATCCGCATAAATAAAAACGCACGTATAGACAAGTGTGTGTAGTTAGGAATCATTGGATTAATTGCCAGATGCTCTTTCGCGCATGTCACGTACAATTACAGACGCAAAGACGACAATCGGAATATAATGAATACACAATGCCCGTGTATGCTTAATTAAATAGTATAAACTACTACTGCAACCGCGCTTTGCTATGTCGTGCAACCGTAGAAAAACAAAACGAGCAGCATGCAGATCGTACCTTTCGTCCACCGGGATCTGAACGAATTTTATGCCGGCGTGGCGTGAAGAATTTCGACACCACTCAGGACAGCATGGTTAGTGATGACGGTATGAATCCATTCATGCGCCTGTGTCGATGAAATGAACGTTACGGTGGTAAAAGCGGTCTTTGAAACACTGGAGACTGTAGCATACCAGAGTGCACTACAAGAAACGCCCCTTTTCAGCGGTGCGAAGTAGAAAGGCGCGGTTCCCTGTTTTCCACTCCGGGTGGCGCTCGTATTTTCGCAATCTCGAACTGCAACTTTTAGGCTCACTTGCATATTAAAAACTCTCGAATTAAGAAATAACCTGGTAATAAATACAAATTTCAGCATCAGTGTTCATTTATGCTCGTATGTAGTACAGCCCCTAACCGTCAGGATCGCTGCGGTTACGGGACAGAAAAACGGCGAAGTATCGTCCCCCTGATTCAAGTATGGTCCATGGACGGTGCAGACCGCTTGCGCACGATGACACGAAAACGAACGAACGAGATGCGCACACAATACGTGTCTTTCTCGTTCCGAGCAAATGGTGCCACGATGCGGAGAACGCTGAAAGTTTTAAAACTATAGGGTTATTGGGCTCATTTTCGATTTCCCCGTGGCTCCTAGTCGTCCGCTATCCGCCGTGCTTATCAGGTGTCCACGGAAAAAAACATCACTGGTGCTACCCGGAAGCTACGACCAGAGTCCTTCAATGCTTCTCTGGTCATGAAACTCCCGTCCAAGTTTCGTACGGGGACAAAGGCTACCGCGAGGGGCGCCACCGGAGATCCTAGGGCATCGGGCGGCCGCCGCTGCTCTGTAGCCAGACCGGCAGGTAGGAACGCAGTAGCAGCATGCCCGTTCGCACCAAATTTTTTCGCTACTCACAAAATAGAGAGTTTTAGCTGACCGTTTCTGACCAGTCCAGTTGCTCCGCTCCGATAGCAAGCGGGAGCGCCATTGCGCATGCGTGCCATGCTAGCGCGCTACCTGCGATACAGGAGCGGGGCGCCGCTCCGCTAACCGGAGCCTCTTAGCGGACCGTAGCGGCAGCTTACGCTACCGGGCAGAATTCCTAACATGGCTGCCCCCGCAATGCGAGCGCGCTCCGGCGAACTTTGTTTCTTCAGTTGAAACACGACCGAGCCGCGAAGCCGCGAAAGCGCTTCCGAATAGGCAATGGTGCCACACACCTCGAAAATCTTTAGAACGGAAGCGAAAAACGTCGACCGAAGCACGGGATTGCATCCATGCTGCTTCTATGCAGCGCCGAGAGAAAGACAGCCTTGGCTTGGCTATTCCAAAGTTTATCGGCTTGTTTACTGGTATTTAGAAAAATTGTACTATGCCAGCGACTACATTATACAGAAAAACATGTTCAATGAGGCCAAGAAACACGGAATTTGCTTTGTTTGGGTGACCAAATACACATTCTTATGTTTACTTTAGGTTGAAGTTTTGATTTACAGGCGCACGCGAAATGACCAGTGACGCGAATCATTCCCCGTCGAGGGAGATACGGTTATCGCTTAGCTAAAAGCCTTTCGGCTGCTGACCCTCCGGTTGTGCTGAGCGGGACGTCGTGGAGCATAGCGGAGCGTCAAAAACGGTTCAGCTAAATCTCTCTAATGATAGGTCATTTGAGCGGCCCGCGACACGTAAAGCGAAAGAGCACTGCTGATAAGGCGGCGAGCGTCTGTTTTATCTTACTCCGTGGTCTGTTCCCTGCCAAACGCGCTCTGGCCACACCCCGGCTGCCCTCCGATCAACACCAGCGCCGCGGCGCGGCAGCGAACGAAGCTCTCCCTTAGCGTGACGGCGAATTTCATGACCAGAAAGGCATTGAAGGACTCTGCTACGACTGAGGATGCAAGATTCGAGGGCTGCGCCTAATCTGCAATGTCGCGCAGCGGTAACTGAGCTGTGGAAGGAGAACAACGATAGTATACGGCGGAGACGATAGAAAGGACACGCGTTTTCAGGCAGTGCCATGAAGTTTAGGGTCCCTTGATTCACCCGCCCGCCGTTCATTTTGCTCGTTTTAAATGCAGAGCATTTCTTAGCCTCGCCTGTTCCTGCGTCGGACGGTGTCAACAGTTTCGCGTCCGCAGCAGGTGCGCCTCTCCTTCCCTCCTCTCTCTCAACAGCAGCTGGCGCGAGCATGCGTCGTAGTCAGCCCGTTCGCGTCGCGTCTCGGCGTAACAGGGGCGTGATAGCAGCGCGGTGGGGCGTGGAAGGGTGCGCGCTGCTTGCGCATGCGCGCTCTCCCCCCGTACTGCTCTCCCCTACTGCGCGCGCTGCAAATATAACGGCTAGCGGTCGCTCGTGTTTCAGTCACTGCGTTGCTCCTTCCTTCCTTGGTTGACGCTCGTGCCCATGTTTACTCGTGTCTGCTACTCCAGCATCACGGAAGAAGCGATGGAAGCAACACTGCCTTCAATCAGTACTGAGGCCCCAATGCTCTGCATTTACTCGTGTTCCCCTCGCGGGAAGGCGCGGGAATTTTTTTTGTTGTATAGTCCGGTTTTTAGGTTTGTGTCTGTTGTAGTAGGCCATAATAAAAAGCAGTAATTTGCCCTGAATGAGAACGCGAGTTGCAAACTTGACGTTTTACGCTAACCGGGAAGTAGTACCTTTGCCAGATTAGTGCACCAATAGCTCGACTAAGGTTTGTTCCAAGACAAGCTTGTGTGGCGTCCATGATAGGTCTGCAGGGAACGTTACCTACCGAAAGAAGCGAATTGTTTCAGACTAAAATATTCATGTCACAAAGGTTATTTTCAAGTTTGAAGAAATGTTTGTTCTTTTTGGCCCGAATAACAGGTATTTTTGTTTATTTGCCCTTTGCTCTTTTGCCCTTTGATCTGCGTTTTTGCCCTTTTATCTGCCCTTTTATTGTTTATTTGCCCATTTGCCCTTTGATCTTAGTCGTACACCTAAATTTACCAACCAATCATTCGTTTTTTTAGAAGTCGTAAATATGCACACTTAGGATGCACAACCGGACATTAGGATAGCATTAGGTGAAACTTTGCTCTGGCTCCCCTCCTCCCTAAAGTTACTTCTTTATAAAACACTAGTTAGAAGCAAACTTGAATACGGAACCGCAATATCGGACCTAGACCAAACACACTTAATCAATAGACTTCAAATGGTTCAGAATAACTCAGATCGTTTTATTCCCTCCAGCTTCGATCGCACCGCAGTATATCTTCATGAAAGCTACCTCAATTTACCTGATTAAGGTACCCGTCGCAAAATAAAACGACTTTACTTTTCTCACAAAAATTTTAATAATCCCACATTAGCAAAACTGAAATTTTCTACGCCAACCTACGTTCATCACGTTGTGATTATGTCCACAAAGTTGCCATCCTATTGAGTCACACGCGTTCGTACACTGTTCTATTCCACAAACAATCACGCGACTGGAACGCCTTCGGAAGCAATGCTACTAGCCGTAAGCAATGGACGCTTTCCTATCAGTTTATCAGCAATCAAAAACCACTCCAATAACTATGAATGATTATTTTCTCTGTGTTGGCTTGATCATTCCTCGTAAAAGCAATGTTGCCTTCTTGTTGTAGTTATTTACCCTTTGTGCACACAACTGGTGAACTTTTTATGTGTGTTCTCCCGCAACTCCTCCTTTTTGATGTTGGCTTGATATGCACTGTAAGCTTGTACTTGTTCGTGAACCTTAAAACCACTCCCCTCGATGTTTCTTCTGCCCTGAGGGTACCTGTAAATAAAGAAATAAATAAATAGAGAGAATACGTTTGTATCATCGGCCTATAGTAAAAGTTTTGCTGTGCCCTGCATACATGAAATCAAAATAATATACAGAAGAAACAGAACTGTACCAAGAATCGATCCTTGAGGAACCCGCATAACGAATGTACTTGGTGCCTGATTTAATACCATTTCATTCTGTATACTTGGACCTGGACGTTTACTAACTTTAAATCAGTAACCATGCGACACATCTCACTCCGTTAAATGAAAGTTTCGTTAAAAGCACATCATGGTCAACGCTATCAAACACTTGTTTTAAATCAATATATCTGCTTAGAATGAGTAGGTTCATCACTTTCATATCCATGTTTTTTTTATTTGTTCCTTTATTCCGAGAAGCACGAACTCCCTGTATTTTTTCTTTTGGAAACCAAATTCTGGAACTAATATAGTACAGTTTGATGACAAGAACGCAATTCATCTTGTTTTATTAAGGGCTCTACAATTTGGGAGGACACTTAGTGCACCTAAATTGGTCGATAGTTATATAAATTGTTCATGCTGCAACGTTTAAGTATAAATGTCACAAGAGCAAGTTTTATTTTGGGGGGAATATCTCTTGTAAAAGAATAAGGTTGCATGCTTGCACTAGAGGTATACACACCCTCGCACCAACAGCCTTCAGTTGCTTAAGCCTAATACCGTCTGCACCAGTGGCACCGCTGTCCTTCAAAAAAAGGATTACCTCAAGAATTTCGGATTTGTCTGTAGGAGATAAAAACATCGTATTTGAACAATATTCTGAGAAGAATTGCTCGCATAGAATTTCGACAGTGAACCTTGTTGGTGCCACCAAAATTAAGAACATGTTCATTTAACAAATCTGAATCTTAAGTACAGTTAACCGTCTGATTTAAATAAAACTGTTTTGATTTGTGGAGATGTTAGAAATTACTTTCTTGACTGGTTGCCAAATAAGACAGGGTGTTTCCGGCAGCTTTATGGAACCTACGCCTATAATATCAGCGTTTGGCTTGTGTCATACCTTCGTTGAGCTTCTTTCTTAGGATTTTAAACATTTCAAGGTTCCTTCTTTCTGGTTTCAAAAACATCTGGAAGATCTATTTTGAGGCTTTATTCGTACATATAGCTGATGGGTTACCCAAGGTTTACGTGTCTTTTTACGCTTTTTCTGCGCTTTGAGTGAAAAGATATCTGCTGACATAAAACATGACAGAAAAGCATAATGCACTACCGCATTGGCCTCATTGAGAACCACATCCATATTTTCAGCAAATATAGTACTTTCGAATTTCGGTATAATTTTTCGTCGAGTAATGTTTCCATCAAAGCGTTCGCGTTTCCAGTTTCGTGATAAGCTACAAGGTAGTAGAAAGTTAGAAGGCATGTAGGCGGGTGAGGACTTAGGTCACACGAAATAACACCCGCAGTGGTTGTCGTCAGCTGATAAACTCGTCAAAAGATCACCGGACATTGTCTGTGACTCTAAGCTCTTTGTTGCGGATCAGTGGTAAAAGAAATTGGGGACTTCAGACAATTAAAGAAGTGTAGCTGTTAGGTTGCTCGGACTGCTCTTCGCATAACAGTGTTAAGTTGTATTTAGTGGCTATTCCGTATCGATCACATGGTGTATTGAAGCAAGTGTAATCGACCAAATTTAGGGAAACAGGGTTAGATTACCACCCTTCCTTGCACTTCGAGTTATTGATCAATTCGCTCTCGCTCTACAAATGACTAGCATCCTGGTTAGCTCAGTTGGTAGAGCGACGGGCTCCGGTTAAGCGGTGGTCCTGGTTCGAATCCTGGACCAGGACGAATTTTATGCAACCTGCGAGTTTCTGAGAAAGCTGTATAGCTTTTCTTTGTAGCCGTATGGCTGCATTTAGGTAGATGTCAAACTTTCCTTCGCTGAAGCAAAGTGTTCCAAAATGTCAGTGCATTGGAGAGCCGTCATACTAAAATTGATGACACGGCAGCTCCGTCGTCCCTTTAACTGCGTTTATGAATGCCTGCATTTGTAAGGAGGACAGAACTTCTCAGGGGGGTCTTGAACTATGAAATCCGCATTTACGGGTCTGTGAAAAAAATGACAAAAAAGGCACGTGGGGGAGTAACCATTTGCTCCTTACTTTCTGCTAATTGCGCAGTTGCACAATTCAACACAAGAATTAGCGCGGCGTGCTGGATGCTGAAGTTAACAATTTGGTATTATATGAGATACCATTTTAACATCGGCGAGCAACTATAATTGCACGGCGTTCAAGATAGTACCAAAGAAGCGCCACCATCCTGCCGAGCTGTGCCGTTTCTCTGCTGTTATTGCCGTTTTGTCGCCGCGTTGCCGTGTCACCGGTCTCTTCTAATGTTTGGTGTTTTGAATGTGCAAGGTTCTGTGTTTGCTGCTTTCTCGTGTGCCGTTCTGGCACGGTGCTTTAACACGCATATGCAGCTAAACTTCTCTCTAACGACTGCTATGGAAGTATATTAAAACGAATTTTATTCTCGTTCTTTAATGAATGAAAGCGTAGTTAAAACAACTGCCACCGAGGAAAACAAGGTGGTACTTCGCTATCCCATCACCGTAGCACTTACCTCAATTATGTGATAATTGTTCCAAACAGGAATATTCCAGGGAAAAAAACAAAACAGTCTGAGAAAAAATTTACGGCAAACCAGAAATACGCAAAACATCAGTGTTGCTCCATACACCAAGAAAAAAACACTAAAAAATGTGAGCATCTTCACTCCGTGATGATGGCGAGGGCAAGGAGTACTCCAGCAGAGTACACCGGCAGAGGAACTACTCCGGACCAGCCAGAGGCAGTGCAGCAGAGAAGGCTGCTGGGTTTCCAACTACCACCGTTTGTACCCAAGGTGCAAAGTGCTCCGCCGGTATTTCGGAGTACCTCGGCAAGTGCGAGTCAACATGCCGTTTTGCCTATCATGTCGCCGTCCGCCGCTTCCTACACTTCTCCAAGCCGCCGCACTACTGGAGACGGACCTACTAGGCAGTCTCCCTTTTGACCTCGAGGAAACTATAGGGGATAACCCTGTGAGTCAAGATAGATAGATAGATAGATAGATAGATAGATAGATAGATAGATAGATAGATAGATAGATAGCAGGCAGGCAGGCAGGCAGGCAGGCAGGCAGGCAGGCAGGCAGGCAGGCAGGCAGGCAGGCGGCAGGCAGGCAGGCAGGCAGTCGGCGGCAGGCGGGCGCAGGCAGGCAGGCAGGCAGGCAGGCAGGCAGGCAGGCAGGTAGGTAGGCAGGCAGGCAGGCAGGTAGGCAGGCGGGCGGGCGGGCGGGCGGGCAGGTGGGGGAAGGCGGGAGGGTGGGCAGGCAGGCAGGGGGCAAGCAGGCAGGCAGGCAGGCAGGCAGGCAGGTAGGTAGGGTGGGTGGGTAGGTAGGTAGGTAGGTAGGTAGGTAGGTAGTAGGTCGGTAGGTAGACAGACAGACAGACGGACAGACAGACAGACAGAAGGCAGGCAGGCAGGGCAGGCAGGCGAGACAGACAGGACAGGAGAAGACGGACGGACGGACGGACGGACGGACGGACGGACGGACGGGAGGACAGACAGACAGGACAGACAGACAGATAGATATATAGGATATAGATAGATAGATACAACTTTATTTGAGCCATTGAGGTCACTGCTGAGGCGGCCTCCGACTTGGTGGCCCTTATTTACAGGGCCCATAAACCGCCAGCACCTCCAGGCCCCAGAGCCACTATGGCCGTGTGGGCCGTTGCGGTGGGGCTGGACCGTAGGATCTTCCATCGCTTTGCGGGAAGGAGGGAGGGGGGTGTGGTTGGGGGGATTTGTGGGATGGGTTTTGAGTGACGTGCACTGTGCAATAACGTGTCGCAAGGTGACTTTTTCTTGGCGACAGAAGGGGCATGTGTCTACATATTGGTGTGGGAACATGGTGTCTAGCAATCTTCGGTGGGCCAGTGACCTTGTTTCAATTCTTAATGTTGACTGCTCTTTCCGTGTTAGTGTACGATGGGGTGCCGGCAGTGCGCGCCTGTCCACCCTGTACATTTCTGTTATGTCTTGAAGCTAGTGACGGGAGTCGTGTCGCCCTCATCACCTCCACGTGTGCCCGGCGTGCGATCTCTTCAGCGTAGTAGTCGGCAATTTTGTTGCCGATTAGTGAAGAGTGAGCGGGTGTCCTTACGACCTCGACTATCCTTTCTGGTGGCTCTCTCTTGTTCATGATGTTTGCTGCCAAGGAGGAGATCTTGCCTTTCTGGTAGCTGCTGTAGGCCTTCTTGCTGTCAGTGGCCACGACCTCAACACCGGCTTGAAGCAGCGCTAGTACCATGGCCACTTCTTCCGCTGTGGTTGGGTCTCGTGTAATGGTGGATGCCATGGTGATTAGCCTGTTTCTAGACGTTACGTCCACTGCTCCTCTCTCCCTTCGCTGTAGTATGGATGCGTCCGTGTACAAGACATGAGGGTTGTTACCGAATCTCCCTCTACATAGCTGCAGTTCGCGCCTCTCTTCTTCCCTCGCCCTCTCCCGGTGTCATATTACATGGAACAAGCTTCAACGTGATATTTGCTCGCCAGTATTTTGGTAGGAGGCTCGGTGTAGGCGTCAGCTCAATCTTCCATCCTATCTTCTGGAGGACCGTTCTGCCGTGTTCGGTGCAGCTGAGCTGCATCCTCTGGTTGGACAGATGGGTTTCCACAAGCTCGTCCACGGTGTTGTGAACTTCCATTCATGCAGCCGTTTGGTTGACGTGTAAATCGGGAGTCCCATGGCTTGCTTCGTTGCCTGTTCTTATAAGTATGTCTAGTCCTTCCCTCGGTGTCTTCGTTAGTTGCAGGTAGGGTGCTGAATAGGGGATCTGCGAGATGACAAAAGCCTGGACAAGGCGGATTTCGTCGTCTTCTTTCCTGCCTCGATTCCTGTTGGCTACCAGTCTCAGCATTCCCAGCACCTGTTTCAGTGGTTGTTATGATATTCGCGCAGTGCTGCGTCCGCTTTATCGTCGTTCCTCAGTATGAGCCCCAGTATATGGCATTTTCGGTGGGCTTTCTCTCGATTCGTATATTTGAACAGTTATTTGACTCCTGGTCTTCTAGTTAGCACCCGGTAGGACTACTAAGAGATCGGAGTTTTTTTTTTTTTGGGGGGGGGGGGTCGCAGGCCAAGCCGGACGGACTTAGTGTACTCATGCACCGTCGTTGCTGCTTCTCTGCAATGTTTCTTCAATCCACCCCTCGGACCCTGCTCTGTTCGTCCCTACCGTGATGCATGGTCGATTTCTTCAATCTGTTCCAATAGTCGTGGCAAGCGCAGGAGAGCCAGGTGGAACAGATAGAGGTGAGATCACCGATCCCTGTGGTGTGCCGCGCTTGGTCAGTGGTATAGGGTCCGACTTCGTTCCTCCTGTCGCCAATGTTGCCGTTCTGCGGGCTGCACTCCGGGAGGCAAGGGTCGCTAACAGTCGATGCCCCTAAGGCTTCCGTGATTCGTCGGAACTGGAGGAAACGACGCCGCCCAAATTTTGTTGTCGGGGCAAATTCAAGTTACGAACTTAGGTTTTCCTCGTTGGCGCCAGACTATTGCTTGATTTTTTTGGTTTAATGCGCCGACGCAACGCAGGCGATGAGGCACGCCTTAGTGGATGGCTCCAGAATAAGTTTGACCACCTGGGGACTTTTACGTGTGCCGAAATTTCGTACACATGGGCGTTTTTGCTTTTCGCCTCCATCAGAAAAGCGGCCGCCGTGACTGGCAAATTGAACCCGCGATCTCGTGCTCAGCAGCGCAACGCCTTAACCACTACGCTACCGCGACGGGTGTGGGCGCCATGTGAACGCATTAGTGGACACCGGGGCGGATACTGGATAGTAAGTCAGGAAACTTGCTTACACGCCCATAAAAGTGAATGGCTCCGGGGGACGGACCTCAAATTCGTGCTGCCGGGTGATCGCCGGATGATGCCTGTCGCGAAATGTACCGCTTGGGTCATCACTCATCATATCATCAGCCTATCTACGCCCCCTGCAGGGCAAAGGCCTCTCCCATTATTCTCTAATTACCTGGTCCTGTGCCAACTGTGACCAATTTATCCCCGCAAACTTCTTAATCTCATCTGCCCATCTAACTTTCTGCCGCCCCCTGCAGCGCTTGCCTTCTCTAGGGATCTGCTTTGTAGCCCTTAATGACCAGCGGTTATCTTGCCTTCGCATTACATGCCCTGCCCACGTCCATTTCTTCTCTTAATCTCTACTAATATGTCCTTAACACGTGTTTGTTCCCTGACCCACTCCGCTCTCTTCTCGTCCCTTAATGCTACACCTATCTATTTACGCTCCATTGCCCGCTGAGTAGTTCTAAATTTAAGCTGAACCCTCTAGTGAGCCTCCAAGTTTCTGCCCCGTAGGTGAGTGCCGGTAAGATGCAGCTGTCATACACTTTCTTCTTCAGCGACAATGGTAGGATGCTATTTATTATCTGAGAATGTCTGCCATATGCACCCCACCCCATTCTGATCATTCTAATTATCTCTGCCTCATGGTTGGGATCTGGTGTCACAACTTGGCCTAAGTTAGATATATTCGCTTACTATTTCCACTGCCTCGCCACCTATCTCAAACCGCTGTGCTGTCCCGAGGTTATTGATCATTACTTTAGTTTTCGGCATCTTAATTTTCAGGCCAACGGTTCTACTCGGTTTCATCCAGTGCGGAAAGCATGCGTTGCAATTTGTTTCCCGAGTTACTTAGCAAGGGCAACGTCATCAGCAAGCCTGAGGTTACTGAGGTATTCTCCATTAAAACTTACTCCCACCTGTTCCCAATCCAACGTTCTGAATACTTCTTGTAAACATGCTGTGAATAACATTGGAGAGATTGTGTCTCCTTGTCTGACACCCTTCCTTATAGGTATTTTACTGCTTTCTTATGGAGGATGATGGTAGCTGTGGACTTATTGTAGATATCTTCTAGTATTCTTAAATAATACTCATCTACCCCCTGGTTACGTAATGCCTGAATGACTGCTAGGGTTTCGACCGAGTCAAATGCTTTCTCATAATCTCTGAAGGCTATATATAGCGGTTCAGTATACTCACCGCACTTCTCTATCACCTGATTGATCGTGTGAATATGGTCCATTGTGAATAACCTTTACGGAACCCTGCTTGTTCTTTTGGTTGACTTAATCTAAGTTTCAGAAATTCTGTTAGCGATTACCTTCGTAAGAACCTTGTAGATGACTGACAGTAAGCTGATCGGCCTGTAATTTTTCTAGTGCTTCATGTCACCTTTCTTATGGATTAGGATGATGTTCGCGTTCGTCCAAGATTCCGGTACCATTGCGGTCATTAGGCATTGCGTATACAGGTTTTCCAGTTTTTCAAGTACAATCTCTCCGCCATCCTTCAAGAGGTCTGCTGTTATGTGATCCTCACCAGGCGCTTTGCCCCCTTTCATTTCTTTCAATGCCATCCTTTCTTCTTCGGTCGTTACTGGTGGGATGTCTATCTCTTTTGAACTACTGTCTCGTTCGGCATTATCTTGGATGTCCCGGCTACTGTACAGATCCCTGTAGAACTCCTCGGCCACTGTGACTATTTTATAACTATTTGTGATGACATTGCCTTGCTTATATTTATGTGCATACATCTGATTTTTCCCCCAAGCCAATACGCCTCTCACAGCTTTCAGGCTACCTGCGTTCTTTATAGCGTATTCGATCCTCTCCATATTATACTTCCGTTAGCTGTCTCACGCTTATTGATTAACTTCGAAAGCTCCGCTAGTTCTATTCTGTCAGCTGGGGTGGAGATTGGTATGGTTTGCCGTTTCCTAATTATATCTTTCGTCGTCTCTGACAGTTTGCCAGTAACCTGTCTAGCCATAGTGCCCCCGACTTCTACTGCACACTCCGTGATAATGCGTGTAAAGTTGTCGCTGGTTCCTGTGTTGTAAGCTCGACTTCCTCTTTGAGAGCTGAATATCGGTTCTGCAGCGCGATCCTCAATTCTTTTACCTTGCGTCTTACTGTTAGCTCATTTATCGGCTTCTTTCGTACTAGGTTGTTGCGGGTCCCTCCTCAAATCTAGCCTAATTCGAGATCTTACCATACGGTGGTCACTACACCTTACCCTTCAGAGTACTTCCACATCCTGCACGACGCCAGGGTTATCGCATAATATGAAGTCTATTTCATTTTTATGCTCTCCATTCGGGACTCTTCTAGGTCCACTTCCGACTCTCCCGTTTACAGAAGAAGGTATTTCATTATGCGTAGGTTATTCCGTTCTGCAAACTCAACTAGTGAGTCGCCCCGGCTATTTCTTCAGCCACTGCCTTGTCTCCAGCCTGATTCTTGCCTACTTTAGCATTGAAGTCCCCCATAACTACGGTATACTGTGTTTTTGCTTGAGCCATTGCCGATTCCAATCTTCATAGAAGCGTTCCACTGCTTTGTCGTCGTGGCTGGATGTGGGCGCGTAGGCCTGCACCACCTTGAGCTTGTACCTCTTATTGAGCCTAATTCACAAGGCCTGCTGCCCTTTCGTTAATGCTATAGTATTCTTCTATGTTTGCCAGCTATGCTTTTATTGACATAGAAATGCAACACCCAGTTCTCTTCTGTCCTCTAGACCCCGGTAACATAAGACGTGTCCATTTTTCAGCACCCTAAAGGCTTCGCCTGCTCTCCTACCCTCGCTAAGCCCTATTACATCCATTTAATGCCCTCTAATTCCTCGAACAAACACCTCGAGACTCGCTTCGCTAGGTACGTTCGCGCGTTAACGTTGGCAGCTTCAGATTCTATTGGCGGGCCTGTCCGGCGTACCGCTTGGGTACGCATTACCATTGCGATTCCGCCGGCGTGTTCGTCGTCCCTCGCAGTGTTGCAGAGACCTCTATAAGCATGGACTTACTGCGCGAACATGATGCAGTCATCAACATCTGAAACAGCTTTGTCACTTTCTCGATGAAACGATGCTGCAGCACAAATACTGGCAATCGACAGGCACACCTACGAATTGTGAATCAAATGTATCGCGCCACCAAGGGTCCGCGTGCTTGTGTCCGTTAAGTGTGACGACCCCCCTTATGGACACAGCACGCAAGTCTGACGACCACTTCTCTTGGACTGCGCGGCTGCCATCGCTAGGGCCATTGCTACACTAGCCTGCGGAGGAGCAGAGGACTTCCTAACAATCTTCACGAATGAACGTCGACGAATCGCCAAAAAAACTGCCGTTGCCATCTTCGAAAAAGTCACCAGCGCAGAGGAGTGCTTCATCCTGCAGACTTGAACCTTCAACTATGGATTTAAAACTAGCTTGGAAATCGGCGTTAACTGTACCTTGACACCGACGGAGCGCATGAAGCTTTCAGATCTTTTGCACATTTCCCGAGGCTGCTTTTCCTCGACTTCAGCTGTCCGAAAAACCCAGTTGGTCAAACACCGTTATAAACACTGCCAAAAAGGAAAGACCTGTTTATCAGAATTCTTGGCGAGTTAGTGCGAAAAGCGAACGGGATGCGATCCGCAGCAGGTCGACATCATGCTGGAGGATGACGTCATCCAGCCGTCGTCAAGTCATGAGGCGTCGGCCGTCGTAATATAAAGAAAGATGGCAGCCCTAAGATTATTGCGTCATTACTGCAACTCAGCAAGGTAATCAAGAAATACATGTATCCTCTACATAGGATATACGGCTCCCTCTTCCGATTATGGCGTACCCTTTACTTTGCGTTCATGGGTATAAAGAGTGGATACTGACAAATTGAAGCCGATGAGCGAGATCGTAAAATGACTGCCTTCATTACTTAGGCCGGGCTTCGCGATTTAAAGTTCTGTATTTTAGTTTGCGTTCTGCCCCGCAACTTTTTAGGGAACGGTGGAGACTGTTCTTTTGGTCTTTGGAGTGCCAAACATGCTTGGTATACCTAGTAGACGTCGTCGTGTTCTCTAGTACCTTTCAAGAACATTTTGGCCCACTATTATCCGTCCTGCGCAATGCACAGCAAGTGGCAACGCACAGCCAGTGGCTTTGGACGACCACCGTCATCGCTTGCCGACACCTCCTGTATTGTCCCACTTTGACAAAGATGCTGTGACTGTTGCCCACATGAATGCCAGCAGTGTGGAGCTCGGAGCTGTTCTCGTCCAGTGGGAAGACGGCGCCAAACTATCGCTTACGCTGTGAGAACACTGCCACTGGCGGAGAGTAACTACTCGGCCACAGAACAGGAATGTCGTGCTGTTGTCGCCATCGCCAAATTCCGACGCTACCTGAATGGTTGTTCTTTAACGGTCGTCCTTGACCGTTCAGGCCAAACGTTGACGGGGCTGAAGAGACGCGCATCCGGAGTGCGGACGGCGGACCACAACGACAGAAAGGGAGGGAGGGACACAGCCCCGAGCATGAGATGCTTTGCATCTAAAACATTACTGGCCAAAGCTGTCGGCCACCGTGCGTAGCTATGTCCGAACGTGCCGTTACTTCCAGCGACGAAAGGTGCCGCCTGTACGGCCAGCCGAACTGCTGCAGCCCGTGCAGGTACCCAGCACCTTACCAGTGTTCCGTCCTTCCAAATGGAGGCGCAGGTCGGCTACCCACAGGAAGGGGTACTTTATAAGGAGATACCCTTTGTGCACTTTGTGTTATCCTGTGTCTCTTTATCCTTTAATATTCCGTGTCCCCCTCTCCAAGAATAACGAGGAAAATGATGTGGGTGACTAACTTGCTCCAGCGAAGCTGTGGCTGGAGTAAAAGCCAAAAAGTGTTTGAAGAGTAAGCACTTTGATGATCACTAAGGACCTTATGCACTAGAGGAGAAGGAATAAAGTATATTGCAGTATGCAATTTAAGGCCGGGTGGTGACCACTGGGTGCAGCCTAGTGGTGACTTTGGCAGCACGTTCCACCAACGCTTTCTGAAGCCTGGGGTCTGAGTCGCCCAACTCCGCCTCCCATTGATCAACAGAGAGCATTAGGGGTAAGGGGTTTCGAGGGCACGCCCACATACTGTGGCAGATGGTGTCGACATCTGGTGGGGCATAGGGTGTGATGGGTACTGATCGGGGTATATGCGATAAAGGTGTGCGCAGCACGGAAGGGTATTAGTTTGAAGGAGCCGTCAGAAGCTTTCTTTCTTTGTAGAAAGTGAGGAGGGTGCTGGAGGGTATTTTTGGCGGGCGGAGGAGGCAGTAGTGCACGGTGGACTCGGGTGGACTCGAGTGGACTGCGCTCCGTGGTTAGGGGTAACATAAGGGCCTGCTCGGACAGTTAGATCTTGACCTGCTGTATGGACCGCCTCGTTACCCCCTAATTCAGTGTGTACCGATGTCCACACGTGCTGGAGATCTGCAGAGAGAAATAAACTATTAGGAAGAGACGCAGCATAAATGAGCGAAAAAACAACAAAACTATCTATTCCACGAGTCAGGCACAAAAGTTTCCAAAACGGAGCAGATCCACTCGAGAAAAACTTAAGACCTGACGAGGCGTGTGGCGTACCAGTCCTGTCAGGCATGCGGCGTACCGGACCTGACGAGGCGTGCAGCGTACCGCTCCTCTCGAGGCGTTCGGCGTACCGTCCTCCGAGGCTCGAAGCGTGTGGCGTACCGGTCCTGACGAGGCATGCGGCGTACCGGTCCTCTCAGGTGTGCGGCGTCCCGGACCTGACGAGGCGTGCAGCGTACCGCTCCTCTCAGGCGTGCGGCGTACCAGTCCTCTCGAAGCGTGTGGCGTGCCGGTCCTGACCAGGCATGCGGCGTACCAGTCCTCTCAGGCGTGCGGCGTACCGGTACCTGACAAGGCGTGCGGCGTGCCAGACGCGCGGAATCAGGCACCATGCTGCTGACTAACGTGAAGTCATGCACATTTATGCAAGTGTTTTAGATCTACTTAAGGGAGATGCCGAAGTTGTGGTGGCGAGCCTGTCACTGTCGCGTTAGCAAAGAGCAGTGGTAGCATTACCCCGCACTCCTGTGATATACTCTTTGTCCTTAGATAAACATAGCCACAATTGAAGCCATAAAAACAAAAGAATTGGTATTGCAGCAGCACGACAGCCATCGTCAACATCAGTGCCACAATCATACAAACATAATCAGCGGTTAATGCACTGCAGCGCTAGTTTTAGTCACGCGCCTCAGGGAGATTGAACGTGACCAAGCAGCGGGGCAGTCGCTCGTGTCCGCTGCTCCGCCAAGTTCTGGCCGTGCCCATTCTTAAATAAATGCCGGTAGCCGAATCCACTCAACTTCTGCTTCTTACAAATTAGTTACACGGACTTTAGGCTCTTGTCACTCATCCAGCGCCACGCTAACATGGCTACGGGGGGGGGGACCCACCAATACCGGAGTTCAAGCCATGCAACATTTACCGCAGCGGCGGGGACGAACGGCTCATGCGTCTAGCAGCTAGAGGACTTCTTACTAGGTCCAAATGAGACCGCAAAGAAGACCAGCATTACGCAGTTCTTTACTGCTAAGTAAAAGTTTAGTGCCACAAAACCAAGCTGCTGAATGTGACTTGTATGTTTTTTTTGGAACCCTAATAAAAATCAAGAGTGAAAGCTGCTGTTTAAGAGCTAGTAATAGCAGCTCCTTTTTAGCAGCAAAGAACTGGATATTTTATGGCAATTCACGGAACTTTTCTCATCTCAAAATAGTTTCGGGTTTTGAAATTTGAATATTGAAATTAAGAAACTAATATATATACATATAGGCATAGTATATATATATACAGATATATGTATATATAATATAGATATATTATATATATTATATACAAATATCTAGATTTATAGATATATATATATATAGATATATAATATATATATATATATATATATATATATATATATATATATATATATATATATATATATATAAATATTTATATATATGGTTTGGAAATGAGGGGCTAGTTAGGAAATAGAGAAAGAAATGCCGGCAGTCGACTACAACGCCAAAGAAGGCATAGGGGAATGGTTAGACTATTTTGTTACCGTTAGTGACGTTAGTTTCTAATTGAAAGGCATGGGTTCGGTCCCCACTCTGGGCGCGTGTTTTTCTGTCTTTCTCACGTAATTAATAAAGAAAATATCGTTACGTCACTAACGGTAAAAATAGTCTAACCATTCCCCTTTCCCTTCTTTGGCGTTGTAGACTACCAGCATTTCTTTCTGTATATATATGTATATATATATATATCTATGATTGCGAGAAGGGCTGTCTTTGGTTTGCCGTAGCAAATAGTAAAAAACATTTTTTTACTTTTAACAAAGTAAACTTCTAAACAAAGAAGTTTACTTCTAACAAAGATCGGCATCCTATAGACGTTTCGATCGGATGCCGATCGGATGCCGATCTTAAGAAAGATCGGCATCCGATCGAAACGTCGACCAATAAACAGTTTTGTTAGAAGCTATACCCATTTTTACTATATATATATCAGTATATATATATATATATATTATATATATAATATATATATATATATCTATTATATATATATATATATATCTATATATATATATATATTATATATATATATATATATATCTATATATGTTATATATATAAATATATATCTATAGCGAAAAAAGACACCGTCGAAAAAAAGAAAAGGTTCAACGTTTCGGCCCAGGGACCGGCCTTCGTCAGAATAACAGCAGCGATTGTAGTCACACAGCTTATAAAGGTGATCGTTGCAATGTCACGTGAGGGGATGACAAAGTAAACAATTCAAATGCAATATACCGAGGCCCCATGCGACAATCTTTTCGGATGAATACAATATAATAATAAGTCCGGCCCGTGCAGTATAGCAAATCAGCAATGTCAAGCACACACGCGTACGAAAATTAGGCACACACGCGCACAAAAATTAGGGGGAGAGAGAAGTGGATAGCAATATTGATTACGGTCACTGATGCAAGCAACTAAGTTTTCCTGCGCTTTCATTTAAACCACGTGCTATTGTATCAAATTTAAATATAAGAAAGGATTCGAGGACTTCCCTGTCATGATGTGTACGGGAAACCAGATTCAAGTATCGTTGCTTTGATATGGTCAAATGAGTGGCCCGCGACATTGCCAAGCTTTGATATCGGAAGGTGATGTAGTGTAGAGATATGAGCCTTGTGGTTGTTGAAACCTGAGAAACCTTAGAGAAACCTTGGATTAAACTGACACTGCGCGAATATTTTCCAGACAAAGATTCTTCTGATTCCAATACTGCTATTCTTCCATCTTTTAAACACTGGACCCCCCTTACTCAAAGGGATAAATGCCTGGATCTATATATCACCGCCGTTCAACGGGATGTTCTAGAAATGTATCGTAAACAAAGCCGGCTTTAAGAGAAAAGAGCAAAAGAAATGTCGGCAATGCAGGACCTTAAATCCCGTGTCGATGTTATTGTCAAGCTAGCAGATTAAGCTGGCGCAATTGTACTACTGAACAAAGTTGATTATGACCGCGAAGTGTCCAGACAACTTGGTGATAGCTCGTTTTACAAGCGGCTTGATGAGGACCCCACTGTGAATTTAAAATCCGTTATTACGAGTAAACTAACGGACCTGGTTGAAAAGCATGAAATTCCGCCTTCCGCTCTGCAACCACTCATCCCACTGACCCCTATCGCAGGTCATTTTTACCTTCTTCCAAAAATTCATAAGGCAGGAAACCCCGGTAGGCCGATCGTTTCCGGCATAGGTACGGTTTACAAAACTAATCTCCCAATTTGTGGATACAGTGATTAGCCAGATTCCTCGCTCCTATCCATCTTATATCAAAGATACTAACCACTTTTTATCAGATATTGTCGGTCTTTCTGTTCTCCCTGATTTACTACTGGTTACTTTAGATGTGGCATCTTTTTTCACCAATATGCCGCATGCAGACGGTATACGGGCAACACTGAATGCCTACAATGAGTCGATCTGCGAAAAAGTAATTGGCATTTCCACTTTGGTCACCCTTTTAAAATTGATACTCGAATATAACTATTTGAATCCAATGGCATCCATTACCTTAAAATAACGAGACCTCTATGGGCACAACCATCGGCCGTAATTATGCGAATATTTTCATGGGTGTATTCGAGAACGAATTTCTGGCAAGCCGTTTGCTGAAACCATTCTACTACGTGCGAATCATTGACGACATCTTCATGATTTGGCAGCACTGGGAAGCTCAGCTGTTATCTTTTATTCACGAGTTTAATAACGCTCATCGATCCATTTCTTTTAGCCATACCTACTCGAACCAAACGATGAACTTTCTGGATTTACTTTGACCTTGCGTGAGGGTCAACTAACTACAAAAGTTTATAGGAAGTGTACCGATACACAACAGTACCTACATTTCAATAGTTATCATGTAAAGCACTGCAAAAGCAGCATACCCTATAGTCAGGCGATTCGATTTAAAAGAATATGCTCCGAACAGGCTGATTTTAATTCAAATTACGCCCAACTTCGTAGTGCATTAATTAGGCAGAAGTACCTACCCGAGATTATCGACGACGCCATTAAGCGCGCTGATAGCCATGACCGCAAAGCACTTTCATGCCGCAAAACAAAACAGCCGGTTTATTCCAACACAAACGTGATTCTCACAATTTCCATTCCTGCAAAAAAATGTAAATTCCGTTCTAAAAAAGCAAAAGCACCATAACATACTGTTACAGAGCGAGCTATTAAAATCAATATTCCGGGAACCACCCCGCGTAACGTACAGATCACAACATTTACGTGACCTGCTTACATCATCCAATAACACACGTAAACTGCCTACTGGCTGCCGCCCTTCCAACAAACCGCGTTGCAAGGTGTGCAGTCATATGACTACATCGATAAGCGCAATCAGCAAAGCATCTAACTTCGGAGTAAAGATAAATGGGAACTATACTTGCGACACGAGCGACGCGGTTTATCTACTTGAATGTGACATATGTAAAATGCAGTATGTTGGCGAGACCCAAACCCCCTTCCGGCAGCGGTTCAACAACCACAAGGCTCATATCTCTACACTACCTCACCTTCCGATATCAAAGCATGCCAATGTCGAGGGGCCACTCATTTGACCGTATCAAAGCAACGATACTTGAATCTGGCTTCCGTACACATCATGACAGCGAAGTCCGCCAATCATTTCTTATATTTAAATTTGATACAATAGCACGTGGTTTAAATGAAAGCGCAGAAAAACTTAGTTGCTTGCATCAGCGACCGTAATCAATATTGCTATCCACTTCTCTCTCCCCCTAATTTTTGTGCTCGTGTGTGCCTAATTTTTGTACGCGTGTCCTTGACATTGCTGATTTCCTATACTGCACGTGCCGGACTTATTATTACGTTGTATTCATCCGAAAAGGTTGTCGCATGGGGCATCGGTATATTGCATTTGAATTGTTTACTTTGTCATCCCCTCACGTGACCTTGCAACGATCACCTTTATATGCTGTGTGACTACAGCCGCTGCTGTTATTCTGATGAAGGGCGGTCCCTCAACCGAAACGTTAAACCTTTTCTTTTTTTCGACGTGTGTCTTTTTTTTTGCTATGTCGTGTTGCTGTCCAAAAAATATTTTCCTGCAATGTCTTCCACAATGGACTATCGGACGACCACGTCGACAAAGATCGCTTGGAAATACCCGAAGACCACTGTTTCCACGGTTTTGGGCGACTCCCAAACTAAGTACGCCTTCCAGCACTTTGATCCAAATATGTCGGGAACCCCAGCAGTTTTGTCGCAATCTGGGGCCCTTATCAAAGATATGGCGAACTTACTGGACTTTGTACCGTGAACCGCAACAATCCTTGTCCTTCATGTTGGAACAAACTACCTGGCTTCCAACACGTCCCACAACACCTTTGACAGCCTTCGTGAACTTTTTATGTTATTTCAAAGGAGCGTCCCCAAATCAAGAGGGTATGCGGCAGCTTGGTCCTACCAAGATTCACTAATCGCCTTCGGCAGAGCTTCAACCACGCCTTCGTTAGAAAGTTCAACCTCAAGGCTCACCAGTTCGACGCCCTTCTACGCGATTTTTGTCGCCGCTCCTGGCTTGTTTACTTCATCGACTAAGGGTTCTACGGGCTGCCTTCAAACCACAACTTGGCTGCCGACGGTCTTCATCTAACTTTTGAGGGAACGGCAATCTTAGCAAGTAAGCTCCGACAGCTGCTGTTCACAAGGGTCAGTGACACCACATCGTCTTGGAGCAACTCCGTACCCAGTGATTCCCCCGCTCCTGTGGAACTAAATCGCGAGACCGAAAATGACTCATCCGCTGACCTGCATTCATCACGCAATGACTCGGCCACTTGGCCTGCATTGAACTGTCCCTCTGTGCGAAGTATTTCTGGCGCTAATGCTGCAAACTCTTCAAGCGTAAATGGCTCAACGTCCCGCCAACGACCAAGCAACCAACGTTCTAGTACACTGCCCGGAACGAGTCTAACTTTGAAGGATAAAGTCCAACCAATTCCCGTTCCAGTCAACCCAACCTCCAGGTGCAACAATCCAGCAACCGACCAGTCAAACGTTAAACCTTTTCTTTTTTCGACGTGTGCCTTCTTTTTTTGCTACGTCTTGCTGGTGTCCAAGAAATATTTTCCTGCAATATTACCGCTGTGGGGATAGCTAATGGCGAACGTACCGAGGTATGCGAGATGTGGGTTCGATCCCGTAAAAATTTTTCTCGACTTATATTTTCGCTTTTTTCAATATAAGAAACGTATAAGCCATATTCTATTATATATTTCGAAAAACGCGAATGCACGGCAATGACGACTGCAAACCTTGATATGTATCTTTAAATCTGTCCTATCTTCTGTTACACATGGTCGAAACTGGCGCAGCAGTTATATGCCAATGCTAACCCCGCCTCCGACCACGTTCTACTGGCGGCCAGGAAAACGTTCTGTCTCCCGTATCGATAGTATCATCTGTAAATATAAACCCCCGCTTTAAAGTCGAGAGAAAGCCGCTGTGGGATACGTAATTAACGAACGCACCGGTATATATGTGGGTTCTAGTCGCTCCCGGAAAAACGCGATTTTCCTCTACTTATCGCTTATCAATGAATCAAAGAAACACAAGCACATCGGATTTACATTCGAAAATCAATAGCACTGGCAACACGACTGCAACCTTGATAGGTATCTTTACTAGAGGTCGTGTATCTCTCTTTTCTGCTACATGCATTACGAAGATGTTCAGAAGTGCTCTTCTATTGCTAACGCCGCGAAAGTCTCGTTCTGGGCCGGAAAGAGACGTTCTAAATCTCGCGGTAGTCGAGGGGCTGCGTGTTGACCGCCTCAGAGCTCAAATAATAAACCCCCGAAAAAGTCGAGAGAACCCTGTGAGGATAGCTTAAGGCGAACGCACCGACGGTTATGCGAATGTGGGTTCGTTCCCGCTCCGGAAACGCGTTCTCGACATAGTTGCTTATTTATCAATAATCAAAGAAACGTTACAAGCACGTCATTCGCTATTATACATTTCGAAAACGCGGGAATAGCACTGGCAATGCGGGCAACCTTGAATGATAAGGTCCCTGTCCGTATACTCTGAGTTGCTATATCAGTATATATATATCGACGAGGCCGGCCCCGCGGGAAACGAAGAAATCTGTTCTTTACCGTGGTCAACCAGAATAGATACGGGGTCCACAAAACTTTGCATTTATATATATATATAGATCATATATATATATATAATATATAGGGTATAAGTAAAGAGTCGGATAACACAAGAACAGAACACATTTACTTACAGAGATCTTCATCAGAGTAATACATGATGCTCGCAAACATTTTGAACACATTTCTTATATAGGTTTGCATAAAACTGTGAGAAAGAGCGGAAAATGTTTCGGAAATGGGGAGTGTGCATACAGTCAGGCTACGCCTATGTTAAACAAGAAAACAAACAGAAAAAGAAAAAATAAAAAAGGGGGGAACGAGAGAGAGAAAAGGGTCGTGTTAACAAGCAGCGTTCAAGGTTGCACCATGACGGGTCAACGTATGCCGCGCGGGCTGCAAGTTCAGACAATGGGGGAAACTGGACAACCGCGGTTTGAAAAGAAAGGGAAGAGTATACACTGAGGTATTCAGTGACTGCTGAGACTGGTTCGGGGGAAGCGAAGATGGGTGCCCCCCGCGGGCAAGAATAGGGTCACAAAAGAGCATTCACAGAGCTACAATCAGGAATGGAGATAGCAGGAGATAGATCACAGAGATCACCCACAACATTTTGCACATCGGTTCATAACTGTGAGACCCATACAGTCACTACCGCCTATGTTACAACATCGAATATAGCAGACAGTCTCAGCAGTCCTGAATACCTCAGTGTATACTCTTCCCTTTCTTTTCAAACCGCGGTTGTCCAGTTTCCCCCATTGTCTGAACTTGCAGCCCGCGCGGCATACGTTGACCAGTCATGGTGCAACCTTGAACGCTGCATTGTTAACACGACCCCTTTTCTCTCTCTCGCTCCCCCCCCCGTTTATTTTCTTGTTTGTTTGTTGATATTGTAACATAGGCGTAGCCTGACGTATGCACACTCCCCATTTCCGAAACATTTTCCCTATTTCTCACAGTTTTATGCAAACCTATATAAGAAATGTGTTCAAAATGTTTGTGATCTATTCATGTTTGTGATCTCTTTGTGACTATCATGTTTAACCTTTTGTGACCCTACCTATTTCCTGTTAAATTGCTAGCTTCTGGAATGCTCTTTTGTGCCCCCTATCTATTCTCTTGACCAGCGGGGGGCACACCATCTTCGCTCCCCCCGAACCAGTCTCAGCAGTCACTGAATACCTCAGTATACTCTACTCTTCCCTTCTTTTCAAACCGCGGTTGTCCAGTTTCCCCCATTGTCTGAACTTGCAGCCCGCGCGGCATACGTTGACCCGTCATGGTGCAACCTTGAACGCTGCATTGTTAACACGACCCCTTTTTTCTCTCTCTCGCTCCCCCCCTTTTTATTTTTTATTTTTCTTGTTTTTGTTGATGTTGTAACTAGGCGTAGCCTGACTGTATGCACACTCCCCATTTCCGAAACATTTTCCGCTCTTTCTCACATTTTATGCAAACCTATATAAGAAATGTGTTCAATGTTTGCGACAGCAAATCATGTAACTTTACTCTGATGAAGGCAAGTCCCGTTGCCGCGACGTAAGTAAACATTGTTTGTTATTGTTCTTGCTGTGTATCCGACTCTTTACTTATACTATTTTCGCGCTTTGTGAGTTTATCTTTTTATAGATTTTAAATATATATATATATATATCCGAGGTTTTCTTGACTGCCACCATTACTTTGTGTTTATTTCACGGTTCCCCTCATTTCCCATTTCTATACTATATATATATATATATATATATAATATATATATATATATATGATATATATATATATATAGTTGTAAAGAGTCGGATACACAGCAAGAACAATTGTTACTTACGTAGCGGCAACGGACTTGCCTTCATCAGAGTACCATTTTGCTGTCGCAACCATTTTGAACTTTCTTATAGCATTTGTGAGAAAGAGCGGAAAATGTTTCGGAAATGGGGAGTGTATACAGTCCGGCTACTCCTAGTTACTCCACTCAAGAAAAAAATTAACAAAAATGAAAATACAAAAAGCTATAGAAGTGAAAAAGGGGTCGTGTGAACATTGCAGCGTTCAAGGTGTCACCAGTGACGGTCAACGTATGCCGCTGCAAGTTCAGACTTGCAGCCCGCGCGGCATACGTTGACCCGTCATGGTGCAACTGAACGCTGCATGTAACACGACCCCTTTTTCACTCTCTCGCTCCCCCCCCCCTTATTTTTATTTTTTTTTATTTTCTGTTTGATGTAACATAGGCGTAGCCTACTGTATGACATCTCCATTTCCGATCATTTTCCGCTCTTTCTCACAGTTTTATGCAAACCTATATAAGAAATGTGTTCAAAATGTTTGCGACAGCAAAATCATGTACTTACTCTGATGAAGGCAAGTCCCGTGCCGCTACGTAAGTAAACATTGTTTGTTATTGTTCTTGCTGTGTATCCGACTCTCCACTTATACTATTTCTGCGCTTTGTGAGTTTATCAGTTTCTAATTTATATATATAAGATATATATATATATTGTTACACAAAATGTCAGGACTGCTTCACTGTACGGGCAAATCCTCCCCACCAGCTGCACGGCCGATGAAGAAGGGAACTGTAACCGTGCACAGTCATGCACGCTTGCCTGTATCTTGTTATACGCCCCCTACCTAGCTGTATATAAGCGCCCGTCTCTGTCAATAAAACTGATTGCCAGACCAGCCTTCTTGCGTGCTACAGGAACGAAGCGCTTATGTTGGGCGGAATCGATGTTTGCTGCACGCTCTCCGATGAACCACCACCAGTACTGTGAATAAACCCTACTTCGCTTGTTACTCGCCTGCTTATCCCTGTAGCAGTCTTGGTGGAGGAGCGGGGTAGTCCCAGCGGACAACGGCGTCACTGGATCTTCGTCGAAGCCGTCGCGTAGCTGGCCTCTCGCCCGTCTGAGAAGACTTGGCCCCTCCGACTCAAGGCAACTCTTCGGCGACACCTCCCAACGGCTGGCAGCAGCCACGAGAGCCACGGAAGTTTGAAGGGAAACCGGAAGAAGAAGATGTCGACAAATGGCTCACCCATTACGAACGAGTGAGCAAGTACAACCACTGGAACGCTGAGGACCGGCTTGCGAACGTCGTTTTCTCCTTGGACAAGACGGCGTTGACGTGGTTTGAAAACCACGAGGAAAAGTTGACCACATGGGACGGATGCGTCGAGGAAATAAGGAAGGCCTTTGGTGATTCGGAAGCGAAAAAGAAGAAGGCCGAGCCGACACTCCTTCAGAGAGCGCAAGTTCCCGGGGAAAACATGCACGACCCTACATAGAGGAGATACTGAAGTTGTGCCGGGTCGTCTACGCTAGGATGCCGGAGGACGACAGAGTTGGGCATATACTTAAGGGTATTGCGGAAGGTATTTTTAATTTTCTCATCAGTAAGAACAACCTGAACACCATTTCTGACGTAATCCAACACTGTCGCAGGTTTGAAGCGCTCAAGATGCGTCGGATAACGCCAAAGTTTGGTCGACTACCCAACGTCACAACGGTCGCAGCGTTGAGGGCAACTCGTCTGTCGACCTTGCGTCGACCATACGGCAACTAGTCCGTTAAGAGCTGCTTCGACACAGTGACGTTGCCCGTCCCTGGAGCCCATCTCACAACAGCGACTCACGGCACGAGGCACCTCCGAATTCCTACTTTTCTACGACACACGTGGAATCGTTACGACCATCTGTCAAAGTGGCCTACTTCGTTGACGACCGGCGAGGTCACATGTATACTAGTCCCACACGAGATCGCTACTATCAATCACGAGGCCGTTTCCATCGTCCACAGGACGCCTACCACCCGGACGAGTATCGGCGTGCAAGCACTTCAAGTAGCCCATCCCCATCCGGGCGGTTCGACTCTCGTCGCGAGCCACCTGTTTGTTACCGATGTGGGGTCGCTGGTCATATCTGCGGTTTTGCCGGCATCGCACCCCTGGATCAAGCGTGGGCCCGCGGTTTACCTGGCCTAGGGGTAGTAATTATAACCCTGGAAACCGTTGGTCGCCATCATTTCCCCCCACTGGCAACAACCACCATCTTAGTGGTCCCCGCAACGGCTCTCCCGCCTCCGACAGGAGTTTGACGCCACCGCCCCTACGCCAACGCCAATCTCCGTCGCCTCGGCGGCGTCCCTTGTCACCGCCGCCGGGAAACTAGCCAGCGCGGCCGATGGGGGTGAGGTCGCCGGACAGTCTCTAGGAAACATACCTCTGCCCGTCTTTATGGTGAAGAACAAAGTGGAAGTGTTTATTGATGATGTACAGACGATGGCTTTTGTTGACACTGGAGCAACAGTTTCCGTTATGAGCAGGGTTTTTAAGGAGCGTATTGGGCCTAAAGTGATGTTCAGCTGGGACTGTGGTGCCATATTTCGAGGTGTTGGGGGCGATTCATAATGCCCCATCGGTACTTGTACGGTGAACGTTTTCCTAGCCGGCAAACACTTACAGGCTGAATTTGCACTGCCTCCGAGGTCCACACATGATGTTATTCTTGGTATCGACTTCCTCCGTGAATGTGGCGCTATAGTGGACTGTGCCATGGGCGAGCTCTCCATAAACAGCATGTTCCATTCAGTACTCGCGGAGGAGCCTTCTCTCTGCGAAGAACGCGTTCTGGTTGTATCCGAAGACACGCTTCTGCCCGCCCGCTCAGCGTCTCTTGTTCCCGTGTTGGCCCGCGTTGCTGGTGAGCCTACGTTTTGCGCTATAGCTGAGCCCATTGCATCAAACTGCATCAAGAAAGAGGTTTTGCTACCGCATTGTTTGATTTCGGTAAACGGTAGGCGCAGTCTTTTATGGGCCGTTAACTGCTGAAAGGCTGGTACTGTTTTGCCGCGGGGAATGAAACTAGCGGCATTTGAAAAAGATGTGAGAGTATCCCTGTCAGCAGTGACCGAAGAAAATTGTGATTCTGGTGGGAGCTCGGCTACCCTCGACGGACCATTCCTGCAAATGATAAGCAAGGGTCTTTCTTCTAACGAGAGGGAAGCACTAGCTCGTGTCCTCTGCAGACATGCATCGGTGTTTGACTTCTCGCAAAGAGACGCCAAGATCGACATTTCGTCGTGCCGCTCGCGACACACCATCGATACCGGAACCTCCCGGCCAGTGCGTCAGAAACCTTACTGGGTTTCTTCAAGCGAGAGAAGGATTATTGCGGCCCAGGTCAACGAAATGCTGCAAAAGGGTGTTGTGCAGGAATCAGCTAGTCCATGGACAGCACCGGTGATTCTCGTAAAGAAGAAGGATGGCTCTTGGCGATTTTGTGTTGATTGCAGGCGCCTGAACGCAATCACAAAGAAGGACGTCAACCCACTACCACGAATAGACGACGTCATCGACTACCTGCACTCTGCTTCGTATTTTTCGTCAGTCGACCTAAGGTGTGGTTACTGGCAAATTCCGATGGATAAAGCCCACAAAGAGAAAACGGCTTTTATTACCCCCGACGGACTCTTCGAATTCAACGTCATGCCGTTCGGCCTCTGTAATGCTCCTGCTACATTTGAGAGGTTCATGGACACAATTCTGCGAGGCTTGAAGTTGGAGATTTGCTTGTGCTACCTCGACGACGTGGTAATTTTCGGCCGTACTTTTGAAGAGCATAACACATGTCTTGACACTGTCCTGAACTGCCTAGGAAAGGCCGGTCTTGTGTTGAATTCGAAAAAGTGCCAATTCGGTGAGCGCCAAGCACTAGTTTTGGGCCACCTAGTTGACAAACATGGCGTTAGACCTGACGCGGAGAAGATCACAGCCGTCAGCCATTTGAAGCTGCCCCAGTCTGTGCGTGACCTTCGAAGTTTCTTGGGGCTATGCTGCTATTTCTGTCGGTTCGTACCTAAATTTGCAGAGCTGGCTGCTCCTCTGTCCTATCTTTTGCGCAAGACTGTGCCTTTCAACTGGACGCCAGAGTGCGAGGAACTCATTTTTGCTCACTTTTTTTGCCAGAAGTTTTTTGCTCACTTCTGGCCCAATACTTCGCCACTTCGACCTATCGGCTTCGACCGACGTGCATACGGATGCCAGCACCATCGGCCTCGGAGCAGTACTCGTGCAGAGGAATCACGGGGCGCAACATGTCATCGCCTATGCCAGCGGCACACCCAGCAAGTCAGAAAGAAACTATACTGTGACCAAACTGGAATGTTTGGCGGTTAACTTCGCTGTGCAGAAGTTTCGCCCTTACATTTACTGACGCCTTTTTACGATTGTCACGGATCATCATTGTCTGTGTTGGTTGGTTGGACTACGTCATCCATCCGGGCGACTCGCCCACTGGTCTCTCAGACTCCAAGAATACGACTTCGTTATATCCTACAAAAGCGGCCGCCGTCACACCGGCGCTGATTGCCTTTCCCGGCTACCACTTTCAACGACTGCGTGCGACGCCGGCAATTTCGACGACTACCTCGCACCAGTATCTGAGGAATTTCCCAACGTAGAAACCTTTCGACGAGAGCAACAGAACGATCCCAAGCTGGCCCCATTCTTCGCCGGTGCTCGTGCATCCTCCCCTTCTAATCGTTTTTATCTTCGGGACGGCCTGCTTTACAAGGCAAACTACGGAGCATCTGGTGCGCAGTTTCTTTTGGTTGTACCAGAGAGTCTGCGCTCTTCCGTACTGCGCGCTATGAACGATGATTTGATGTCTGGACACCATGATTACGCTAGGACATCACACCGCGCCCAAGAGCGCTTTTACTGGCCCAACATGCAACGCACGACTGAAAAATACGTCGCCACCTGTACAGAATGCCAGCGTCACAAGCGTCCTGCCGCTATACCTGCCGGTCTGCTTCATCCTGTGCAACCACCCACTGCTCCTTTCGAGCAGGTTGGGGTTGACCTTGTAGACCCACTTCCACGAACGCCTGGCGGCAACCGCTCTATTATCGTCTGTGTTGACCATCTGACGTGTTATGCGGAAACCGCAGCTATTCCAACTGCTTCAGCAACCTCTGTGTCTGTATTCCTGCTGCATGCCCTTATTCTTTGAGACGGCGCCACTCGTGTGCTTATCAGTGATCGTGGCCGCCAATTTATTGCGGATGTTGTGGCGGAATTACTTCGGCTTTGTACTTCGCAGTTCCGGCATGCTACCCCGTACCATCCACAGACGAATGGATTGGTTGAACGCACGAATCGCACACTCATCACCATGATCTCGATGTACATCTCCTCCGGCCATAGAAACTGGGATGAAATACTACCATTCATCACCTACGCTTATAACACCGCCCAGCACGAAACCACCGGCTGCAGTCCCTTCTACCTCGTCTACGCCCGCTCAGCTAGGAGGCCTATCGACACCATTCTACCATTTTCCTTGCACAACGAGGCATTCATTGCCAAAACCCTTTGCCTGGCTGAAGAATTTCGCCAATTAGCCCGTCTACGTACAGTGTCCTCGCAGGGCCGTTCTAAGGACCGATACGACGCTCGCCACCGCAGTATTGCATTTTGTAACGCGGTTTGGAAACTCGGTTTGTGTTCCAAGTTTTTAAGATGATAGTCTTTCTTGGGCTACTTAAACCGAGACATTCCCACTCTCCGCAGCACTCTTTATGCAGATGGCATTAACCTCTGGGTACAGTCTAGCTCCGACTGCCATATTGGGACAACACTGCAACTTGGCCTCAACACAGTTCTGCACCACACCGAGCCTTTCGCTCTTAGTTTCTCTCCCCAAAAATCCGCCCTTCTCACACTCACCCAGCCCCACTCCAAACCACCACCGAGCCCTCCTATACAGCTTTACATCCGCTCTTCCCCAGTCCCCCACGTCTCGCAACCCAGCCTCCTGGGGCTTCCTATTACCCACAACCGCTCCCCAGCGTCCACCCTCCAATACACTAAACAATACACCACGCAGACTACACACCTCATGCGCCATATCGCCAACAAACAGCACGGCCTCAATGAACAGGATCACCTACGGCTCGTGCACAGCTTTCTGATTAACCATTTTATGTATCACCTCCCCTACCTTCGTCTCACAACCACCAAACTTAACACACTTGATGCCCTTTTGCGGAAACCTATCGACATGTACTACTCCTTCCCCCCTGCACCCCCAATGACAGACGCCTAGCCCTAGGCATCCACAATACCACCAGAGAGCACCTAGACGCTCACCACACGTCCCAACTCACGCGGCTAGCCTCGTCTCCCACAGGGCACTACATCATACAAGCTATTAACACTACACCCCCACACTCTCTACCCCTCACACCCCTATACCCGCTCCCATCCGCTCACACATTAAAGTCCGCCCTCTCCCTAGACACATGCACCCCACATACCATGCAGCTCGCCGGCATGTCCGAGCAGTCGCTCACTCTAAAAAATACCCCCCAGCGTCACACATCCTCTACACCGACGCCGCTCCGTACCCCAACCACCGCGCGCACTGCGTTGCAGTCATCGGGTATCACTCCCCTCACAGTACAGCCACTACCACCATTCCAACCTCAAACCCACGACGCAGAGCACGCGGCTATTACCCTCGCGCTTTCCCAGCGCTTTCCTAGCATCCTCCCCGACTCGCAGACAGCCATCCGCCATTTTCTCCGGGGCAACATCTCCCCACAAGCCCTGAAAATTCTGACCACCCATCCTCAAACCGACACCGTGTGCCTGTTGTGGACACAGTCCACACAGGCGTAGGCGCTAATGAGGTGGCAAACGTACGTGCTCGCGAACTAGTAAACAGGGCCACCGCTTCATCTACGCCTACACGCGGTGCCCCTGCTGTTAGCCCCACCGGGCTACTGCATTACAGGGACATCACCCTTCACTACCGCCTCCTCCGCCGCCAGTACCCTCCACCACATCCCCAACTCACCCTAGACGCAGCTCACTGCCTGCGCGTCCTCCAGACCACTCATCTCAATCACACCCATCCACACCTTTTATACTCCCCACCATGCCTTGCCTGCGGGGACCTCGACACGCACTATCATACTTTGTGCGAGTGCCGAGCATACCCCTTTCCCCCCTTCCTTCACCGTCCCTCTGGGAGCAGGCGCTGTGCGACCCGGAGGCATCGAGTCAAGACTTGTTGACCCCCCGGGCTCTGGCGATCGCGGCGGCCCTCTGGACCGCCCCCACCCCCCCTCCCCTAATCCCTGAGTATGAATAAACTTGTTTCTCTCTCTCTCTCTCTAGGCGTCCGTGTCACCCTGGCGTCAACGCCGTTCTTCTGTTTGTGCTTGGTAAACGGGTAATACTGCCATATGCATCGTGCACATTCCCACGTAATCAAACCTTGTTTTGGTAAGACACAGTGCGGCATAGTTCATTTCAAGATAGGTGAATAAGCATTTCGGTGACTTCAGCAACCATGCGCTATTCAACGCCACGTGTGATAATTTGCGTTATATTCCACTAAGTGCGCACAGACGACCATCGTTCATTAACTGCGAACTGATGCAGGCAGCGAGATGATATCATTTGTTGTTGGAGAATGCTCCCAGTGTATAAAATGAATGTGAGTTGTTCTAACCTCGCCTACCCCAAGAATTGTTCGCACGTTGAACGTTGCAAGGTTCAAGCTCCGAAGACAGCATGTCGGACCCAGAGGTTGTTATCACCCTCTGCAGTATCGCTAGCCTGACCGCTGCCGTGGTCAGGAGCATTTGGGCTGCTGGAGGCTGAGAGTCGATAGTTTGGTTGCTCAGTCATTGTTGAGGGAAGGCTCCTTGTGTCCCATAGAGCCTACCTAGCACGGTTGCACCTATCTAGGTATCCCGGATGGCGTTACTACCTGGAAAAGAGAGCTCTGCGAACGTATCTTTACACTAAATCTGTTCGCGCTCGGCCCACTAAAATCGTAAGCGGTGCTTATATAGGGGCGGCGTCAATTTCTACCGAGAAAACCTGCGGACACATTGGCGGTGCGGTTTTAAGCAGGGTGTCGAACCGGAATTTTTTCGGGTTGGGTTCGGGTTCGGGTTCAAGCCTTTCGGGTTCGGTTCGGGTTCGGTTCCAGAGCAAAATTCCGTTCCGGTTCGAACCGGTTCGAACCGGTTCAAACGGGTCTAAACGGGTTGGAAGAAAAAAAGCAGGCGTGTTTTTTTCTGTTAATTTTTTGCGCTCGTTTTTTGTTTCCTTATCAAGTCGGCATAAAAACTAAGGTCATAATGAAGGGTTCTTTGTGCAAATATTTTGTCTTCGCCAAACTAACGCGACCCTGCAACACTTCTTTCAACTTTTTTCTAAATCTTGAGTGCTTGCAGAAAGTAGTCAACCAACACACCCTGTACTTAGATTAGGGGGTCGTACCACTGCAGTTTTATACACCACAATTGTTTTTTTGAGGAAACAAAAAATATGGCAGACGATTACGGGAGTAGCTATTGCGAAATTTGAGAGAAGCGCGAACTGTAGTCTTCTCGGCAACGGCGCATAGCTGCTGTGTCTCAGGAAGTGATCGCGTCCTCAACAAATGCACGACGGCGATGCGGTATACTTTGTAGTTATCTCGTAAGGGGTTGCCGCCATGGAGCATGTCTCGCATGGTCTGGAAATTCCGCCCTCCCCCTCACAGTTTCATCGTACTTCAAGCCTCCGCTTTCCTGCTCGCTGTATCTTTGGTGGCGTCTTCGTTCTCTCGGTTACAACGAGGCCGACGCTGAGAAACTACGTGAAACAACAGGAGTGGGCGCTGTTACGTGTGGGCCCGCCGACGGCCTTTCTTTCAGCACTCCTCGGCTGTGCGGCGAAGCTACTACGTGCGCCTTCCACACAAGCCCCTACGTGATGGTGACTCATGTTTTCACGTTTCGACAAGCTTGGGTCAGACGCCTCGCTTTCGTTGCGCTTCAAACTCCGGTGGTTTGCCAGCGACACGTTGAGACGCGCCCAAGGACACAGAGGCCCCGCGATCGCAGCGGAGTCCTCCTCTCTCCCCTCTCTCCGACTCAACGTGCGCCGATGCTACGGACTGCTCACAAACTTCGGAAAGAGCGTTGTGCGTGCCGGTGACGTTCGTGGCGCGTGCACATTCTAGAGGGAACGCTGTTTTGACCGCCGCTTTTGGGTATAAATAGAGCCGCCCAAGCGCTGTAGATCCATTCCTGTTTGAGCAGAGAATTCATGCTGTCACTCTGCTCGAGTCCTGTACTGTTTACCTCGCCCGTCGGGGCATTGTTCTTTGGCTTCGGCTCACCTCTCGCTATGAAGTAAACAGTTACGTTAGCCTACGGCTTCTGGACTTCTTCACGGCTGCAACAGCGGCTGGCAGCTCTTCACACCACGCTACCACACGTATGTCGGAGGCGACGGAGCTCGGCTCGGGTGCGCCCCCACGTTCGCAACAGCGCTTAAGGGCTGCGCTCTGACGCATGGCTCTTCATAGCCACCGCTGTGCCGCCCTGTGATCCACTCCCTTCACCACCAGTGACGGGCCGCACATCGTCTCCAAATAATGCGTCCTCGCCACAGTCTTCTGGAAGGCAATCATGTACCCTCCTGGCCAGCGGGCAGCGCCCCGGTGCCTCCGGCGTCTCCCCCATCGGTGCGTCCTAACCAGAATCTCCTGGGAATGGGCAGCCTCCCTGCAGGCTGCCTTTTGCCTCGTCACTAAGCAGACGACCCGTCAGTCCACAATCGTTTTTTGGTACCCTTGAGGGTCGCCGTGGTGGAGCATTTTGCGTCTCTCCTCCATCCCACCACCCCTCTGGGCGGCTCGTGACGGGCCGCCCCTCGTCCCCAAATCATGCATCCTCACCAGAATGATCTGCCTGGCGGGCAGCAGGCAGGCAGGTTGTTTACTGGTAAGCAAGTGGTCCCTTTGGCGGGCAGGAGAGCCTACGTGCCCGCCATCTTTTTTTGGATCATCAAATGTTACGCACGCGTGCACGCATGCCCGCACCCCTAGTTTCGCACAATGAGGCAAAAAAATTGCATTGTAAATAAATCGGTCAGTCTGCTACGCATTTCATCTACCCAAGTTTCAACGGCGCGTCATCTTTAACACGAAATCATTAGCAGTGCTAGAAGTAGAAAACAGTCCGGCGTCGGCGTCAATTTCCGACTGCCAAGCGTGGCAGGTGGCATTTAGAGCAATTTCATTCTTCTCATCTTTTATATGCTAACAGAGCTGTTAGAAAGAAAAGAACGGCTATAAAGGCTCATTGGACAGCGTGCATAGGACGGCATTGGATAGGGAACCACCGGAGAGAGGAACTTGCTAATGGGCCTTCAGCGACCGGTGACAGCGATTGGGCTCCAGGAAAGATGATAGCCAAGTGAAGTCACAAGCAGCAGTAATGATCACTTGTAGAGAGAGAGAGAGAAAATGAATTTTAATTAAATCGAGGCAAAGTTTCAGAGAGGCGTCCTAATTCGAGGGGGCCGAATGGACAGCCGTTTCCATCAAGAGCAACTGATTTTCCAGGCCGGAGCTGGCCATGGCTGTCACCCAAATCTTAATGGAAACGTGGAGGTTGGGTGGATCTGCGGTACACTTGTCGCAGCCGCCTACTATGTGTATGAGGTTCCCAGGCTCTCCACAGAAGCGACGAAATGGAGAGAGTTGTGTCCCGTCAAAGAGGTGGAGTCTGGTGGTGTGTGGGAAGGTGTATGCCCGCAGGGCGCGGAGTAACCTCTCCTGTTTAATCATCAGCTATTTGTGCTGGGAGGAATACGTCCTACGCGAGAGCCTGCAGTGCTGAGTAATTTCCTTGTATGTGACTACAGGATGCATGCACTCGGGCCCAGCTTCATCAGCGCTGGCTAAGCGGATCAAATCTCGAGCCACGAGGTCGGTGATCTTGTTTGCCGGGGATGCCATTATGAGCTGGTGCCCATACAATCGTGCCTAGTCTCGTTGGTGGTCTCTGATTGATGATTGGTGGTCTCTGATTGGGAGTGTTGTAACATGCAATTGATTGTTAGCAAAGTTGGGCTACACCTGCTAAGAGTCTGTTATGAGAGTTTTTGCGCCGCTTTGGCTAAGCGCACGTGCTATCGCCGCTTCCTCAGCTTGAAGGGGGCTGTGTTCGGTGGTTGAGATGCTACACCTGTGGGAGGCTGCAGAACGGTAGCACAAACAAAGAGAAGGTATTAAAGAATGCTATCGGGCGTCTCTTGCATCAAACCAGTTGATCGTTCCTCCCTTTTTTTCTTTCAGTTTAGTTTCTTTCCAACTGTCTCCCCTCATATATATACTCGTGTTAAAAACCCTTTGATGAATATAAAGTATGCATTAGGCAATTAGTTATTAATTGAAGTGCGAGATGTCAATTTTAATATAGAAACAACATAACAGCGCAATACGGGCACAAAGAAAGACCTTTTATAGCATTCAGGCGGTCGTCACATAACTTTGCGGCTACTTTGTGCGTGATAAAATTTTCTGATTTGTCGAGCAGGAGAACGCTGCAGAATCTCCAAATGCCAAGAACCCCAAAGATATCATGTTTGGTCCGACCGTCTACTCCGCCCTAATTGACCCGCTAATTCCTGTAATCTCAATTATTCAACACACCAGTTTCAGTATAATTCACATTAGCTCATTCACTCACCTAAATAATCCACCCCAGTCTACCCGCTAACCCGCATTAATCGACTTTAATCCATCCGCCTCTTAAGTTTAAGGTTGAGCAGACTCAAGATAACATTAAAATGCTATAAAATATACTTTAAAAGTGGAAATTAGGATCCCCCTTTTTCTATATCTGATGTTCTCTTAGAAAAGTAACCAAAAAACACAACGGCACTGTACACAAGAAAAAGTGACGTTAATTTTTAGAACTGCGAGTGTTTGTGTCTGTGCTGTTTTTATATAACTGCCCATTCAAACTATAATAAGTGGAAGATATGGATTTATTGTTGATGGTGTCCATGAAGGCCTTCACAAACGGACAGGGATGCATGCGAATTAACAACACATTGAAAACTTTACACGATTTTAAACACCATGCAGATAGAAACCATGAAGAATATTCTATGATATGTTGCCTCGGAATATGCGTTCTGACTTAATGTAAAAGATAATTGGGAGAGATGGGCAGAATTTAGAATCAAATTCATTTTTTACGCGATCACAGCATGGTTTTCGCAAAAGTTACTCATGTGAAACACAGTTAGTATCTTTCACACATAAGCTCATGCCATACTTGATCGATCATCATCTGCTGATTGCATTTATCTAGACTTTTCAAAAGCATTTGACAAGGTGTGCCATAAACTACTACTACACAAGTTACGTCAGCTTAATATTGAACCGAAACTACTTGCATGGCTTGAGATTTTTCTAACTACTCGCTCGCAGTTTGTTTCGATTAACAACCAAAATTCTAATAATACCTTCGTTCAATCCGGTGTGCCACAAGGTTCTGTTCTCGGCCCTCTGCTTTTCCTAATATATATTAATGATTTAACGTCGTGCGTCTCATCTGATATAAATTTATTTGCTGACGATTGCGTAGTGTTCCGAGAAATAATCTGTGACGATGACTTTACCACCCTTCAAACTAACCTGAATTCTATAACGGCTTGGTGCTTAAAGTTTCGCATGGAACTCAATGTTAGCAAGTGTAAATTTATGCGTGTATCTAGAAAAAATAACCCCTTTACCTGTTTACTACCTTGATAGCATCGCCCTAGACTCTGTTTCTTCCTATAAATATATCGGTGTTAACATTACCAGCAACCTAACCTGGAACGTTCACATTGAACATATTATTAACAATGCAAACCACATGCTGGGTTACCTGAGGCGTAATTTTGCTAAGGCACCATCTTCCCTTAAACTACTGTTGTACAAAATACTTATTCGGTCTAAATTAGAATACGCCCCGTTTATTTGGGATCCTTCTTGTAACAATCTCATAAACTCACTTGAAATGGTACAAAACAATTCTGCCCGTTTCATCCTGTTTAACTATAACCGAACCGCCAGCGTAACAACAATGAAATCTACCCTTAACCTTCAATCCCTAGCAGTTCGACGTAAAATTTCCCGACTTTCGTTGTTCCACAAAATATTTTATCACCAACATCTGCATGAAGAACTCATTTTTCCTCCATTGTACGTTTCTTCTCGCCTTGATCATGCTCACAAAGTCGGTATTGCATCAACCCGAACGACCGCTTTTTCTCAGTCGTTTATTCCCCGTACGTCATTAGAATGGAATCGCCTTCCCTCCCCTACTCACCATATAGTAGTACCTACACTGCTGCGTTTCAA